>CAJNJA010013135.1:0-12794 GCA_905231915.1 Symbiodinium necroappetens | reverse complement strand
TTCGATAGATCATACCCCATCCCCATCCTTTAATCTTTATGATCGATCGAATCGCAAGCAAGCGGGTAGGTACAGTATGTGATCTAATAGATAGATAATGATCATTATGGACATACATAGTGCAGCGTAAGCTTAGGAAGGTGCTTCAATAGGAGGCACCGAGTTCGCAGCTTAGCGTCTCACTGCGGCTCTTATGCTCGAAACGCAGGGGGCCCCTTTGAGCCAGACCGAACGCGGGTCTGAAAAGTTAGAGAGCGTTGCCGCAATAGTGGTTTCTTCGTTTGGCAGCTGAATTGGTAGCGGAGCTCTCAGGAGCTCGCCGGTTCAATCAGGGGCCTTGAGCGCCCAAAGGCTACCTGAGGGAGCCATGCAGGGGGACAGCAGGTCGAACGAGTCCTTTGATGGCAAGAACTCTGTGCCAACATGGGACGGGAAGCCAGAGACCTTCAGCCACTTTGTGACGGAGATCCGTTGGGCTCTGAACAGCACCAAGAAGGACGAGCGCGCACTCCTTGCGTCGCGGATCGTACGACGAGCCCTCCAGAGCGAGCACCCGACATTGGTGGCGCTGCTCTACAAGCTCGATCCCGAGGAGTTCAATTCAGAGGATGGAGTGGACAAGCTTGTGAGGTTCCTGGAGGCTAGCCCGATGAATCGGCAACCGCTTCCGGATGCCGGCAACAAGATTGGCGGCTACTACCGGCGCTTGCACAAGAAGCCCAACGAGGCGATCCCCGCCTTTCTTGTGAGAGAGGACCGGGTCCACGATGAGATGCTTAAAGCTTTGCAGAGGCTCCTTAGGGAGCGGGAGCGAACTTTTGACGACTACGAGGTGGACCTGGGCGGGCTGAAGGCTTTCTGCGGAATCCTTGAGGGGACTTCCTTGTGCTACGGACCAGCCGAAGGACTAGATGCTGAAGGAGACGATCAGGAGCAAGAGCGAGAAGAAGCGGATGGTTCGAGGACTGCTACCCCTGAGGGCTCCGGAAGGAGACCTTTCACGCGCTCCTCGTTCGGGCGCAGAAGCAGCTCTAGAGAGAGCCGCTCGAGTAGCAGCAAGCAGTCCTCTAAGGAGGACAAGCCAGGAGACAAGAAGAAGCCAAAAGGAAAAGACTTGCTGCAACGTCTCATGGAGCAGGGGTTTATGCCTCTCGCCGCCCTGGATGTGATCCGTGGCTGGATGATCTTGGAGATGAGCACCTCTACGGAGGACGAGCGGAGGATCATCAAGGCGGCGACCCCTTCTTGGCCCCCGTACAGGGCCACTGGTCTTCCGACCACCAGGCGCCCTCGACATCCTGGTAGTACACGGCACCATCTTCATCATACCATGCCTCGGGGTCCACCTCTTCCGTCCAATAAGCATGTCTTGCCCCATGTCCGAAACCGAAGGGCCGGCTCCCTCTAGAGCCGCGGTCCTCGTACATGGAGAGGAGGGCCTGCTTGATCTCATGGTGAGAGTGGGTTCAGGAGGAGGTCGAGAACGAGGCCGACGAGGAGCCAGACTCGGCCCTGGTGCAGCTCCAGGACGACCAGCGCGAGTTTGAGAAGGAGAGGCAAGAGATCGAGGCGATGCTGGCCGAGAACGACCGCAATCTTCGGGATGCTCGTCGTGCGGTGGCCGCGGCCGTGCGGTGGAGTTGCCCAACGGCCTTACAGGCCGGCCACGGCAAGCACGGTGGGCTGCCTAAGGGCGGCCAGCAGAAGGGCAAGGTGAATTTCTCTGAGGAGGCTCACTTTGCCAAAGGCCCTGGCAAAGGCAAGGGCAAGTGGAGCGCCCCGATTTGGAGCAAAGGCGGAGGAACACCAAGGGCGGCAAGGGAAAGGCGAAAGGTGGCAACAATTTTCATCTTTTCACGATCGACGAGTCGGACTACTGCTTAGCGGCCACTGAGGGGGCTAGTGCTCTAGGAGACTTGGAGGCCAAGAGGCGGTAGAGAAGTTGTGCGCCGCAATCGCGGCTGCACGTCCCGACGTGAAGTTCGAAGTGAGTGAGTCCGTGCGGCCATACTTTCGCTGCGGCTCGGGTGCTTGGGGTCAAGGGTTGTACCAGGTGAACATTTCAGAGAAGGACCTCAAGGTTTCAGTTTTTGCCCTTCCTAGCAAAGGTGTTCCAGTACTACTAGGGATGAAGGAGCTTGCCTATCTCAACGCGTTCCTGGGGTGTGCTACGGGCAGGTGTTTGGTAGGAGGCGAGAAGGTCATTCTTATAGGAAGACCTCAAAGGGCCACTTGGTGATGGACTTTGTCGAACATATTTTCCTTAAGGGAAAAGCAGAATCTGCGACTACCTCAGCAATCTTGACATCGCAAAGTCCAAAGCCAAGGAAGACTCTTTGGAAGTGGGTTCCCAAGACAACTGGTTTTAAGAAGATGGTGAAGTTTGGGAACAGAGAGTTGTTTCACTATCTGTTGGAGTTTGAGGAAGGGAACCAGTGTGAGTGTTGTCTTTCAGTTGAGCAGGCAGAGAGTGCGGTTGTGAATCCTGACTGCCATCACGCCGAGCATCTGCAGCTCACCTTGGAAGAGTTGGAGTTCCTGTGGCCGGGCTCCACATCGAGCCAGATGAGCGCAAAGCAGAGTAGCGAGCTACCGTGGCCATGGCAACCGGCGGCGGGACCTCCAGCGCCTGAGCGGTTTGGGAGGCAATGGCCGAGGTCGCCGCCGCGAAGACCTTGGAACGCCCAGCGAGAAGGACGCCACGAGGGCCATGGGTGTGGACGAGAGAGACCCGAGGGCGCGNNAACACCTGGCCGTGCATGGGCGAGCATGCGCCGGGGAACCGCGGCAACCGATTCGGAGTGTGGACTGAAGTACGTGCCCATATGAAAGACGCGCCGGCGCAGACGACGCACGTGGACCTGCCGCAGAACGTAGTCTCGAGAAGAAGCAGGTCAAGTCCATGATCGCGATCGTCGCCAAGGAGAAGGCCATGCTGGCGCCGAAGGCAAAAGCGTCCCAAACATTTGGACCGCCGTCGAGGACCAGGGCCAAGCGGGCAGAAGCCGGTCCAGACTTGGAGACCCTGGAAAACGTCGAGGGCTTCCAACACGTGGATCCTCTTCAGGAGGACGGGGACGAAGTGCAGGAGGTGCCACCGAAGCCAAAAGCCAGTCCGGCCAAGGCAGCACCGGCCAAGTCGAGCGCTCCACCGGCGGCAGAAGGAGCGACGGCTTCTCAGGAAGTCCAGGCGGTGCAAGGTGGCGTCTAAGGATGCCATGCAGGTGGAACGCCGGTGCTGGCGACGACCCCGAAGGCCCGTGGCAGGAGGAGTCGGAGAACACCGAGAAGGTGGTGCCAGAGGTCCGAGAAAAGCTGCTTCAGGCGGCGAGCGAGCTGGACATGTCAGCGATCCTGTCCTCCCTTCGGGCCCTGAAGATCTGGGAGCTCACGGACAAGCAGGAGTCGAGCCTGAGGCGAGGCTGTGCACGGTGGGAAAAGAAGAGCAAGGAGGAGCACATCCAGAAGATGGTGGAAGAAGCCAAGGCGGACCCTCCTTGTTGGAGTTCCATAATTCTGTTCAGGAGAAAGAGCGCCGGAGGAAGAAGAGATACTGGGCCAAGAAGCAGATACAGGGACTGATTGCCCTGCTGAAGGCCCTAATGGACAACGAGGTGACCCCGCACTTCTACATCGAGTGGCCAAAGGAGGGCTCTGAGTGCTGGGGCCTTGAAGAGATCGAGCAGATCAAGAAGAATGTGCCCAAGTACTACGAGACCGAGGTCGACGGCTGCATGTTTTGGCTGCAAGACTACGAGGGACGTCCTCTGAGGAAGACGTGGTGGATTCTCCACACCGATGAGGGCTTCCACAAGCGCTTCAATGTGTCGTGCGATGGCAAGCACAAGCACGTTGAGGAGGCAAAGTGGGATGCTGCCACCCGGGAGATCATGGAGAACGTCAGCTACCCGGGACCCTTTGTGGTGCAGCTGGCCGGCCACTGGACGAGACAGTGGCAGCACGAGCAGACCGTCGACGAGAAGCGCCTGCGCAGCATTTATGCCATGGCGCAGGAGATGGCCTCAAGCCAAGAGGTGCAGACGGAGACTCTTCAGGGGGTCTCAAAGGAGACCGTGGAGAAAGCTCAGAAGTTGCTGCACCGCCTCCACAAGGCGGCCGGACATCGACCCAACCGAGGGTTGGCACGCATCTGTCGTGACCGGGGAATGCCCAACTGGGTGGTGGAAGAGGCGACGAACCTCACCTACCAGGCCTGCGTCGATGCGAAGCGAGGCGAGCAACTGGTTCTGCCGGTCTCTGTGGGGACCAAACCGCAACCATGGCAATTTGTAGGCATCGACGTCTTTGAGCTTCCTTCTATGACCAAGCCCAGATTTCTGCTCATGATCGATCTGACCATGAGGTTCCAGGCTGTGGAGCTTCTATGGTGCGGCAAGATGAGCGAGTCGCGGGGACCGACCCCGGCATCAAGTTCATCGAGGTTTTCGCCTCGACGTGGCTTCAAGCACCGACCTCGTCCTGAGTGGGTGCTGTGTGACCCACAGACCAGCCTGGCCTACGCGGTCTTTCCCGAGTTCCTGTCGAGTGTGGGCAGGTCTCTCAGTGACGCCTGGAGAAGCCCATTGGCAGCTTGGCGGTGTTGAGGTGGCAGTCAAGGCCACCAAGAAGACGATGAAGAAGATCCGCAGCCAAGAGCCGAACCTACCGCCATCAGTGGTGGGACACTTGGCGGCAATGGCTGCCAACCACACCCTGAAGGTGAAAGGCTTCACGCCCATACAGTGGGCCTATGGTGTGGACCCAGCGCACTATGAGAGAGAGAGACGAGCTGTCCTGGACGAGCCGAGGAGATTCACCGACAGGAGGCTGCAAGAGAAGCCTTCACGAGGCTACACAATGCAGCCCCGCGGCCAGCCAACAATTTCCAATTGGGAGATTGGGTTTGTGTCTGGCCAAAGGCGACCCTGAAGTCTCGAAAAGGGCGCGTGAACCCCGAACCAAGGTTCATCCTGTCCTTGTTGGGGCGAGCCTCTGGAGGTGTGGTCCAGAACAACTTCGGTTTGCAAGCGAACAGGAGGTGATCTCAGAGCTTCTGGGCCGAGGCGAGGCTGTCACGAAGCCCATCCAGGACCAGCTCCGAGCCCTGAACAAGTGGACGGATGTGACCATTGAGGGCAAGGGCATGGAAGAGGACCTGGACCTCTCGGAGGAACCACTGCCGCTCTAGCACCCGAGGTCGAGCGATCACTGACTTCGACCCCAGGCTGCCGACACGTGGGCTGATCGTGTAAGGGCGAGGGAGAGACGTCTCTCTAAGGAGGCGCGGATGGTGATACGCCATCACAACTCGTGGCGCACCAAGCTCTATGTGCCTCCAGAGAACATGCCCCTGAGAGCGAGTGACTCAGTGGATCCAGAAGGACTCAAACGCCAAAGGAAGTTTTGTGGACAACTTCAAGCAGGTGGAGAAAGCTGATGGGCCCTTGGCTTTTGAGTGGAAGGGCAAGACTATGTTCGGGTACACGCCTCCCACGCCAAAGCGGGTCCTGGAGCCTCGCCAAAGGACCAGGCGAAAGAGAGAGGCCGGAGCCGTGCTAGGTCATCCGACGGTGAACGATCCCGAAGCACGCCTGGACCTCTGTGCAGGAGCCGGGGATGTGGCGGAAGCATGCTTGCTTGCAAAGAAGAGCTACGTGGGCATGTGCCTATGTTGCTGACTGGAAGCCTTTTGCTATTTTCCTTTTAGGGGGTTCCTTTCGAGGTAGTTGAAGTGGGTCCCCTTGCTGGTGAAGCGGGCATTGGGGAACCGAGTTGCCTGACCGCCACGCATGCCGAGCTCCTCAAGAAGCATTTGATCGAATTCATGATGGATCAGATGTCGACGGAGGGGACCCCGTACTACAAGGCGGAATGGGCGGCGGCGGCAGCGGCCCAGAAACAATCCGCATCGGCATCCTCGGCACCGGCATCGGGAACCCCGGCGAATGGGCCAAATGCATCGGAAAAGGCGAAGGCCAAGGCGGTGGACAGGAAGCGCAAGACAAAGGGCAGCAGTGAGTCGTCCGAGGCCAAAAAGAAGCCGAAGAAGGCTGAGCGCAAAAAGGCCAAGAAGAAGGCAGCATCGTCATCTGACAGCGACAGCTAGACGATGGCTTGACAGGAGATCCGGCCGTGATGGCCGCTTATTTTGCAGCAAGTAAAAGTCCACACTGAAACTGATCTTAGTACAATGACATAGACTTCAGTCTCTGTCCATCACCGCCTCCGGAGCTCCATGAAGTAAGTACCTCAGCCCAGCTTGATTTTGACGGATGCATTCTGGGCTTCACATCATTTTATAATTGCGCCCAATGATCCGGCAGCAGGCTGGCTCAGCTTGGGCTTGGGGCACGGAGACTGGATGGCAGATTCGTTTCATTACTTGACCAAGCCTCAGCATCACTCAGTGTAATGGCTATTATATGTTATTAGAAGAAGTTTCCGGTCTCAGCACGCTTTTCCACATCAATGTGGCATCGCTGCCCACCGTCCCGTGCCCCTTGCAGCGTTCGACCACATCACTGCAACATTAATTTGCTCGCCCCACGCTTGCAAAAAGGTTGGTGGAGTTGAAGATTCAGTCAGAGATGCGATGTGAGCCTAGGGCATGTGAGTGAGTTTTGTACGACGATTCCATTTGGAGTTGGGTCGGACGTCTATGCAGATGGCTCAGATCGAGCTAGCCGTGTTGTTGTAATTTGATAATAATAGCCACCCTGATGGACCTGGACCTGCATTTCAGCTTGACCTAGAGATGCACAGTCAGCAAGAGCATGAGGGATTTGAATGAGCCTCGGATATGCCAGGTCCGTTCCCTTCAAGGCTTGGATCGCATCGCTGAGTTTGGATAGCGCTTGCAGCTGGTTTGCTTGTGTGAGCCAGGGACATGCCAGAGATTTGCCTCTTCTTCGAGCATCCTCCCCTTGAAGGCTTGGATCACATCACCGAGTTTTGGCTTTTGTCAGTGATTAATCATTCACGGGTACCACCTGACATGGCATGAGTGGCAGAGAGATGATTTTTCGGCATAGGTTTTGTCATTGTCGGTTTCCATGATGACTTGGAGTTGGATGCCATATCCAGCCGGCTCAAAGCTGGATTTCGCATAGCCGCCATGGACATGGAACTGGACTATGATGTGGCCGAGGTAACTCCAGCAAAGCCGTCTTCGAAGAAGAGATCCGTGTCTTTGGCACTGCCGTCCAACAGCCTGCCAGAGAAGAAGGAAAAGAACAAAAGAAAAGTGTCATCCACTGCATCATCTGCCGTGGAATCCTCGAAGAAGAGATCAAAGATGGCAGGGGCGAAACAGAAGAAAGACAAGAAGGCCAAGGGCAAGTCCAAGGATGAGAACGTGTCTTACAAGAAGTCGAAAAAGTCCGACAAGCAAGCGAAGAAAGTCAAGCGTGCAAGACCAGCAAGGCGAGAAGATTGATGACGAAGAAAGAGAAGCAGTCCAAATTGTGCAGGGCGGACAGCTTCATGAAGGAGTTGCTCACTATTTTCTCTTGCGCATTGCACTAGCTCAGCTCTGGCCTAGCATCGCATTGCTTACTCACGTACCATAGCATGGCCTTGCATAATTACACACAGCGATCTGGTCAGCAGCACCCTGCTTCAGAAGTTTGCTCACTGCCATGCCGCTTGGGCATTGCATTGCCATGCGTGAACGCACTGAGGTCTGTGTCATTTAAAAGACTAGCGCAGCACAGCCTGCACCTCAGTGACCCCACGCTCGCCCCGCCAGCTTTCTTTGCAGTGCAGCTACTTGGGCATCGCATTGCAACGCACTGGCAAAACAATCCGCTGATTTCACACACGGCCCTTTGCTGCCTGTCCCCCCGCCTCTCACACATGCACCGCGTCACCTGTCAGGAGCCTCGCTTGGCTTTGCCCAGCAGAGAAGCTTGTGCACGTGCCCGGAGCTCGCATCGCTCTGCAACTGTCTGCTTCTTGTTGCCTGAAGCCTTGCCGTGCAACTTGCAGCTGCCTTTTCAAAATTCTTGTGTCGCTGCAGGATCGCCCCAAACAACCACGCATGGCTGTCGCTACCTTACGTTCTGCACTGTTCGCCGATTGCTAACATCTTATCGCCCCTGACCTGTCAGGCAGCCGAGCACAGATAGCCCGGCACCCGCAGTGCAGAGCAGCCCGCAGTGCAGTTGCAGTTGCTCTTCACAACTAGGCTCTTTCAGCACGCATGGCCCAAGCCCCTAACCCCCTCTCGCAGATTTCTTGCTCAAGCCAACATGAGGCGCCGGTGGGCAGCGCAAGCCAATCAGCGCCAGTCTCAGCTGTCGGGCACCGCGGGCCCAAGCTCGGACGCATCGCCTTTCGTAGACTTGTCTACCCAAGCTGAAAACCCAGCCTCGCTGGTTGCCTGAAACCTTAGACGAGGACATAACCAGGCGCCGCGCAGACCCCCTTTGCGAGGTGGTCCCCACACAACTCGACTCGCCCTGCATCTCTGTATCCTCTACTGAAGATGTAGAATTTGTGCCACCGGCACCGCCGTGCCACAACGCAGTCTTGCGATCCCTCGCAGCATCGAGCAAGCACTCCCCGCATAGCCTTGGACCGGCGGACCTCTCAGTGCCCAAACCCCTTTCGCACGGTCCTCTGCCTACAGTCGCCGATCTGGCGGTGCCTCCGCCTGCCCTGCATCGCTCTCCATCTCGCTTGACATTGTACCCAGGTCCTTGTTCCGCATGCGTACCGCTGGAAAAGACCCGCACTGCTCCGCCCTTGACTTTCGGTGGCCTCGCAGTCCCTGCCCCACCGGCAGCGCCCCCCCACGCGGCCGCAGCATGCGAAGCACCCTCCAGCAGCCTTGCCCTCGCCTCAGGCACCGGGGGGTGCAACCTCCCTACCCCCGCAAAGTTTGCGTCCGAGTCTCCCTCGAAACCCGTGCACAGCACTGTGGTACGCACTGGTCACAGTTGCTCTTCCGCCTCGGTACGGCGTCCTTACTTTTCCGCTCACTCTCAGGTACAAAGGACGCTGCCCAGCACATGCTAGAGCTGTCATCCGCAAGTTCGCACCCAGCACCTTGGAGCGCTACCTCCGCATCGCGCATCAGTTTCTGTGTTTCCTTGAAGCATGCAACATCGCCTTTAATCAAGTCACTCTCGCCGCTGTCCTGGACTACCTCGCCTCCGCCAGAGCTTCCCGCAGCCAAGACCTCGAAATACACCGTATCAGTGCCACCTCAGCCATCAAAGCACTGCGATGGTTTCACAAACTCGCGCAATGGGAGCAGCTCACCCCCGCCATGCAAAGCCCCGTCATAACGGCCTACTCTTCGCGCAGCACTCGAAAAGAAGCACTCCCCATGCGAATGGCTATCATTGCAGCTTGGGAGCAGCGGGTCTGCGACGCCAACGCACCGCTCTGCACCGTTCTCACCATGGGCGCAGCATTGCTAGCCATCCACGCCAGCCTTCGCTTCGGCGATATCCAGCGCGTCGATTTTGCGTCGCTCTCGCTCACCACCGTCGCCTTGCATGGCGTCTGCTTTGCCACTAAGACCACGTCCCAGGGCCAACCCTTTGCGGTCACCATCGCAGGCATCACAGGTCGTGACCCGTCATCTTGCTGGCCACTACACTGGCCAGCCGCACTGCACCGCGCGGCATCGCCTTTCCGGGACCAGGACGGTGACCCAGATTTCCTGTGGGTTAGCACCGCACCGGCGTTGCATAATCTGCTCGAGCTCGCCCCAGCATCTTACTGCACCGCTATGTTGGCACTGCGCTGGGCCGCGACCCTCCCTTGGCCCTGCAACACCCCCGGTCTGACAGCTCGCGAAGCCATGCAGCTTACTCTGCGCAGCATGAAGAGCACCGTCCTTGCCGCGGCCGCGCAACTACGCCTGAGTAAGGATGTCCGTCTTTCGAACCGCGACAGCGCCGCACTTTATAGTCGAAACGACACCTTCGACAGCCTTTACGCACAGCGCCGCCTTTCTCTTGCACTGAGTTGTGGTTGGCGCCCCGAGCGCAGCATCGCACGAGGGGGCCAGGCCCCGGTGCCAGAACCCCCCTTCCCAGTTCCCCACTCTGAACCACTCGCCGAAGTCCCAGCAGCCGCACTCCTGCAGGGACCTTGCTTGGTCCTGCTTTGCAACGCGCCACGAGAGCTTGCAAGCGGCACTGCCTTTAGCCCACCCAACCCGGGCCACCAGAGCACCGCTGTCTCCTCCCGCATCGCCCGCATCTCCATCTTTTGAACCCGCATCGCAAAGTGAACCCTGCTCGGACGAGGAAGCGCGCCTGGTCGAACGCGCCGCGCTTCGACGCCAGTCGCATGCATCGACCTCTTTGCTTTCCTCCTCCATGCCCGAGCCCAATGCATCGCAAGATGACAAACCCCTCTACGCATGCACTGGCCCTTGCACCTGCTGGCACTGCCTGAAGCCGCCCGACGACTCGGGTACGCTCTGCACCGCGTGCGGCCTAGACCTAGGACTAGCCTCCTTCACATCTGAGGAGCCGCCGCCTCCTCTTTGCAGGCACATGGCATGCGTCATTAGGCGCGCAGGACACCTACACTAATCACAGAAAATAGTACTGCAGCCGAGTTGCGATCCGCGTTTTGTCTGCATCAGCACTGCCCGCTCACTCAGGTCGTCCCCGACTCGTGCGCCGGCCCAGCTTTTCTTGCTTGTTCTGCTCTGCACTTCAGGAACACACCTGCCCGCAGCTGTTTTCTTGTGCTCAATTTTCGCCGTGACCCCCCTAACTGCATGGCTCAATGGCAGATGCTACTGCCGCGACAGCGCTGGAGTCGCCGCTTGCGCTCAAGCAACTCCTCACTTCTCTGCATGCAAGTGCCTGAAGCCCTGATCGCTGCGCTGCAGCAAGCAGGCATTGACACCGTGCCAGACTTCGCATTCGCATATGCCACTGCCCAAGAGCTCGACGTTTTCTGTTCGGACGAGCACGCAGAGCTCTGGGACACGCTGAGTGTCTCAGACCCAGCACACAGCCCCGCCATGGGGCTCCGCAGGGCCCTGCACAAAGCCAAGCACCTCACCGAAGCGGCAGACTCTGCACCTTCCGCCTCAACCACCCCAGCTCTCAGCACAGCACAGCTCCAACCCACACAGCTTGTCAAAGATTTTCAGCAGAACTATTGGGGTGAACACCTCGATGGCGACGCAATGCCTAGCGTTCGGCTGCTCAGCATCGTGCACCGCTGGTTCGTGCCTGGCAACGCCATTAGCTGGATCCCCTGGCAATTGCGTCTCTTCGAGAAACAATACCAGGAGATCATTGAAAGCCGCACGACCAAAACGTTCCGCACTGAGGCCGCCTTCCTCAGCACCGCGCTTTTTGACGACACTCCCGAAATGCCAGTCGATCACCTTCGCCTCAGCCCCGCATGGCTAGGACGCATACAAACAGTCTTCCGCAATGCTATTGCACTGTGCAAAGGGGCACATCTGCAGCGCCTCAAGGCATATGATAAAAAAATCCTGGACCTAGCAACGCAAGCACCGTCAGATGCATCGCTCCGCACAGTGTCCACAAGCGAGCTGGTCTCTGCAGATCGCAAGCTCTGGAAGGAAATCTCCACTTTGCACAGCGCCGGCTGGACGCTAGACGACCCACTGCACGAGATGACGACAGCTCGTTCTGACGTTGGCAACCTGCTGCAGCTCCGTGCAAGGCCACCACCTCCCCCCTCTTCGCCCGCCGCGTGACCCGAACGCACCGCACAAAGGCAAGGGCAAGACTGGCAAAACCAAGACAGGTAAAGGCAACGCACCGCCTCTCAAGCGTAAAACCCCGGGCACCCCGGCCGCTTCAGACACCGCGCATGGACTTGGTCAAGTCGCATGGCAACAAAACGTTTTGCATCCGTTTCAACAAGGGCGCGTGCACGAACAAGCAGTGCAAATACCTGCACGCCTGCGCCTTCCGCCTGCCGACTGCCGAGCGGGGAGCCCTGCGGAAAGAATCATCCCGCTTGTAAGCATCGCAATCCTCAGGAGCCGCCCTCCTCCTGAACTGCGCAGCCGTCCTCCGCCGGGGGAGCTCGGTTGCTCCAGCACACCTCCCCGGCCCTGCCTCACACACCGCCAGCGCCGCCCAGCACACAGCCCTCAGCCTCCGAGCATAGCACAGCCTCCAAACCACCACCCAAACCACCGCAGGAGCCACCCTCGGGCACCGCCCTAAAGCAACACCCTGCTGCCTCTACTCCTTCTGCACCGCCAGCAGAGGACCTGTCTGAGGATAGTGATTACTACTCGGACTATTCCGAACTATCACGAGAGCCGCCTGCTCACCCCAGATTTCTCCTGTTTGCGCCTGGGAGAAATCGGTAGCCCCAGATGTGGACAGACTCACATTCGTTACCCCAGCTACGCCTTGGGATGAGTGCAGCCTCAAGCCACTTCGCGTGGCAGCATGGTCAGGTACGCTGGGAGCTCTGGCCATGCTCTGCAATGGTTTCTTAGGTCAAAGCAAGCTTTAACAGAGAACAGTGTGGTCGGCCGGTCCACCTGCAATGCGGCTAGCGACACTGCACAATATCAGTCCGAGACAACACTGCAACGAAATTGACGCACCAAACTTACGAGCCGACATCAAATTACTCAAACCGAATTAGCAATGGATTAATATCTTACAAGTCAGGTCGGAATGACAAGTTTGGCCTCTTTACCGATGTTTTTGTGGCTTTGTGCGAAGGTCAACGAAAGCCGCATGGAAGCAAACGATTCGTGACATGGCCTGCTTGTCAACTCGGGTGTGCGCTGCGACCATGTTAAGATTTGTACATGGGAGTGT
>CAJNJA010013133.1:0-12794 GCA_905231915.1 Symbiodinium necroappetens | reverse complement strand
ACATCCGAAACCCTAAACCCTAAAGCCCTAAACCCCTACGAAACCGTAAACCCCCAAACCCTAAACCCTAAACCCGGCATAATCTACTGACACGAAAAAGGGGCCCTTAAACAAAAAAAAGCTAAACCCTACCCCCAAGACATCCTCAAGCCTTGCCGACCTGAAGCCTCAGAATCCTGAAGCTCCTTGGGTTTAGGGTTTAGGGCTACTTGTTTTTTGTGTTGCCGGCTTTGAGGCTTTGGGCCAAAGTGTATTCGGGCAGTTGATATAGCGGTTAAGGTTCATCAGTGCATCCGATGTATAACAAGATTACTTAGATCAACAGCTAACATGCTGGGACTTGAGTAATTCGGTTCTGGCTTCTGTGGTATACTACACTCGACTTATGATGGGGAATTGTAAGGGTTAGTACTGCCATTTCCCTAAACCATAAACACTAAACCATAAACCTAAACCCTAAACCTCAAAGCCTAAAGCCTAAACCCTAAACGCCAAGTCCTGACACAACCGTAATAGATTCCTTATAGTTTCATTGTACTTCCCTTGAGCGGGCCGTTCATTCAGAGAGAGCCGTATGCTCAGTAGTTAGAAGGCCAGGATGAGCTGGAATAAATTGCTGTGATTTACGAGGTTTTGGGGTGAAGGCTTTAAGGTTCAGGGTTTAGGGTTTTGGGTCGGGGATTTAGGGTCTGAGGTAGGTTTGCACGGTTCAACAAGCTGCCGCGCTGGTGCTTCTGCGGGAATTGCTGCTACTATACTGCTACGGATGCTACCACTCTCGCTACTTGTCCTCCTACTCCTGATTGCTCCTACTCCTACTCCTGCCCCTACCCTTACGGCTACTCCTTCTCTTGCTGCTACTGCCACTGGCATTGCTAGTACTGCGACCACTACCTGGTGGTTGCTGCCTGCTACTTCCTACCTGTCACCCGTACCGCTGCTGCAGCTCCTGCTGGCCGCTGCCCGTGCCCTGCCACTGCCACTAGCAGTTTCTTTACCGCTGCTCTTGCTGCCGCTACTGCTGCTAGTGCTTTGCGGTTTCACGCTGGTGTCAGGTTTACATAGTGGACACAGCGCAGGCTGGAGACGCTCATCCCCTAATTCGAAATGGGGCGTTCTCGAAATTAGGGTCCATTTTTGGATCCCCAAGAAAGTACGGCACCCTTATAAACAGGACCCCAAAGGGACTTCAATTTAGAGAACTACACAAATCTTCTCTGCGCCTTCGGGGCGGTTTGAACATGCAGCAAAGCTGCACTCCAGGCCACGCAGCTTCGGCTGACCCATGCTACTGTAGAACCCTAGAGCTCCCAAACCTTACAGTTTAGGGTTTAGCGGTTTTGTTGTTAGACCAATGGTGATGAAAAGAGTTCTCTTAGCAAGAATACCGAGACAGACGTGGAATATTGTTATCGCGTTGCTGGTAAATCAGCGTACGTAGTGATAATCGTTGAAGCGGTGGAGGAGTTAAACTTCATCAAAGATGTCCGGCACTCTTGCTGGACCTAGTAAGCTAGTGACGTGGGCATGCAGCGGTTCGAAGTATGAAAGGATGTCACAGAGCTCCAATATGCGGCTACCGAAACCCTAGTCCATGAGTCTTAAACTCAGTAGGCGGCCACCGAAGCCCGGATTTCCCTCAAAAAAGCCAGGCCCCTTCAACCCAGAGTGTTGGGCAGCTGTGCAGGCACAGCTCAGACATCAGCGGGGGCAGACTAACCCTCTGCGAAGTAGAAAAAGGGGGTTTTCGTGTTCGGTATGCTTTAACATACTATTGTATATACTACAGCATATTTCAGTTTCGGAGTTGGCTTTGTATTTTTCTTCTTGATCGGCGATCGACTTTAGTATTGCGATTTGGGTCGGGAGACACTTAGAGACAAGTGTGAGTTGCATGTGGCTAAGAAAGCCATGGCCTCGTATTTAGTGGTCTTAGCGAAGTACTTTATAGGGTTATAGGGTCTGCAGGTGAAGCTACATCGTCAGCTGGCGCCATTCCTCTTCATTCGGGTTGCGGCAGGTTCAGGTCATTCCTGCGACGACTGGGTTCTATTATGCCATGTTGCAGCGTCTCGCCTTTTGAAACCCATCACCTGAGGCTCCTGACAGGGCCACTGCATGCATCATTTCTGCATGCAGGCTTCTGAAGTGTCGATAGCACATCCTATCTGTGAAACCATCTGCTTAGTCAGCTGGGTGCTGCCCATTGCTGTCCTATCTTATCTTATCTTTCTTCTGCGCTTGTGCGCGTGTTAGTTTTGCTTCAGGAGATGTACAGTATGTTGAGCCCAGATGTTTCTCGCTCAACGATCGATCTATGTATTTATCCAACCACCCATCTATCTATAAGTTAGTCTTTCTGTCTGTCTATCTATCTATGTGTCTGTGTCCCTATGTATGTATGCATGTATGCATGTATGCATGTATGCATGCATGTGTACATGCAAGTATGGATGGAAAGACGTACTAGTATGTATGTATGTATGTATGTATGTATGTACGTACATATGTAAGTATGTAGGTAGGCAGGCAGGCAGGCAGGCAGGTAGGTAGGTAGGTACAACTTTTTAAGGCATGTATGTAGGTAGTTATGCATGTATGAACGTATGTATGTAGGAAGATAGCTGTATGTACGTCATGATGGACGGATGGATGGATGGATGGATGGATGGATGGATGGATAGATGGATGCTTCCCATTCTTGTTTTGTCTTGGATAGTCAGGTCGCTTCGCGCAAGCTTTTGAAGCAATCCCGAACTGGCCGCAAGCTTGTTTGTCTTGATATAACTTGGGCGGAGATGAGGCGCAAAGGCGCGAGATTAAAGAACAAGTAGATCAGTCCTTGGTGCTGTGTCGGCTCGCTAGCAACAGGAGGCCAAGCGTGCCCACAGTGCCGCACAAGGCAACCTGAACCCTAAACCCCAAAGTCCTTATACCCTAAACCCCAAAGTCCTTAAACCCTAAACCCTAAACTCCAAAGTCCTAGGCGTAAGATATCTCAAAACAAAGATATCTCAAAACAAACCCCAGACCCCCTTCAAACCTAACGAACCCCGAGCCGAACCCTTCCAACACTTCAACAAAGAAGCCTAAACCCTAAACGCCTGAACCCCGTTTAGGGATGCAAGCCCGCCTGCGCGTCTCGGCGAGACAACTTCCCGGCTGCCAGGCTGGTAGCATCAGCAGTCACAAGGGCTTACAAAGCTTTAGGGTTTCGCGTTTAGGGCAGAAAATCTTCTATAGGTTCATATGTAAGTGTATGTGTGTGTATACATAGATATATATATATATAGAAATATAAAATAGAGAGAGAGAGAGAGAGAGAGTACTGCACAGATACAGTTTGTGTTTTGTAGGTTTTCTTTCAAGAAGGGTTTCACTGGCAAGTCATTAACTTGTGTAGTGCTGAGGGTTTAGGGCCTAAGGGGCTGAGGGTTCCGAGTGTGTAGGGCTCAGGGGTGAAAGGCTTAGAGCTGGGGATCTTGTAGCCCTTCTCTCGCGCCCGGTCGGGTTCATACTCTCTGTTGGTGTGCAGTTCGCGGTCTCGGATATCAAGTTTAGGCCCAGAAGTGCGCGGTTTTGTCCCTGTCTGCCTGTCCATTCGCCTCTGTGTGTGTCCGTCCGTCGGTCCGCCTGGCTTACACCAAGTACCCAGACCCCTCCCCGACCCCCCGCCCCCGCACAGCCGCTGAGGGCCGAAATGCCACCTGAAGCATCGACGCGAAAGCTTTCAAAGCCCGTTAAGGAACTAGCGGAGTCCGATGCTAAAAGCCGGAGCCCTTAAGGTTCACAGTTTAGGGTTTAGGGATGTCTATCAGACCTTGTGACTATGCCAAGCTGGAGGATGACAGAGGTGCCTACCTTGACATCCTCAGCGCCGATCCGCGGAATGCCCAGGTTGGATGGTATTCCGGGAGTTCATTGCTTGAAGGTTCATGGTTAGTCCAGGACCCCCAAAGTACTCTTGAATAGAGCCCCAGAATCCTTAGTAGTGCAAATCTGCGCTTTAGAACAGGGAGTCTAGGCTTATCATATGTATGGCTATAGGTGCCCATGATCCTCCCAAGATCATGAGGATCGCAGAGACGAGATTGGTTTGGAATATCCGAAGGATGAGTCAAGAAACTTAGCAATCCGGTTATAACAGGCGATTATACTTGGAATCACAGCAGCTTGGGTACTTAAAACCTTACTTGTCGCTTGATTAGTATGATTAGTATGTCACTTACTAAGTATTGTGAGCATTTTAGTGCGCTCACGGCCGCAAACATTGAGATGAACCTGACACTAAACCCTAAACTGCTGCATTGCGCCTGTACAAAACTTAAACTATCCCTCACAATCAAGAAGACCCCAAGCTGTCCTGGAGGCCTTTGAAAACTTGGGCTCCACGCTACTGCCAGGCTGCCTGCACAGAAGGGCTTCGGAGGATTAGGTGTCCCCCAGCCCCACGACGGGGTGTAGGTTATGGGGCTTAGGGTAAAGCACTATTATGACTATGCCCTAGAACTCAGGATGTGTTGGGTTCTGAAGCCGACAGCCAACTCCCCACAACCTTACAACCGTAAAGCCCTAAAGCCCTTAGCCCTAAGGCCCCGAACTTTTCTAGTCCGCAAGCTCACATCTGGCTGAAGGCCGATTTTAGGGGCCTACAGAATTGACAATGCTGTTCTGTTCGTTAGGGCTCCTTATTGGTATTCCCCCCCGACCCTGCATTATTCAAATCATTAATGCTCCTCTACTACTTCTTGTGCCTCCATCTGCAGATTCCCAGGTGTCCTCTGAAGTGGTGAAAGCTTCCTTGAAGTCAGTTAAGGAAGTGTCTTTAGCTTGATTTAGGGGTTTCGGAGGTTCACCCTATAAACCCTAAACCCGTTCCCTTGAAGTCCGACGGGGACTTGTAATGAGAACTGCTTAACTCAGGGGTTTGATTGATCGTATTCATCGGGGCTTCACGGTTTGGCATGATTTCAGCCGACCCGTCTACGCTGTACACCTAGCACGCCGCTCTAAAACCCAGGGTTTTCAATTCAACCCGAGATGCTGAAACAGCGAGTTCTCAAGGGTGTAGGGTTTAGCGGTTTAGGGTTTTTGGAAAGTTTAGGGTTTAGGGTTTCAGGATCTTGTTCCAAGAGCCAGGCCAAGCCCTAAACACAAAACATGCGATGGTCCCGTGCCCTGGACGAAACACCCGAGCAACCTATCGTATCACGTAGAGGTCGGAAAAATTTAGTATAGTATCACTTTGTAGTTCCTATAGAAGTATACTATAATAACGGACCCCAACACCCTTTCTAACTGTTGATGATATAAATTACCTTAAGGACCCTAAGCTATGGGAACTATGGTGAATTCCTTAGTGTAGGTAATGCAGGATTTATACCATCAACCGACTTAAGGCCCCACAAGTACCTTCTCTCCAGAGTCATCAGGCGAGAGTTTGCGCCTGCCGGATGGCCTCCTCGTCTCAAAGCGGTCTTTGCACGCCAAGGCGTCCTTGTCCTTGTTGCAGTGCTCTTTTTGTGTTTGACTCATTTAGCTCTGGTACTGTCGCTGCTGCAAGTCTTGCTGTCACTGGTAATTACTACTATCACTATCAGATAGTGTTACTATCATAGTCATTTCTTTTTATCGTTACTCATTTGGATAGCAGTATTCATACTGATACTATACCAATATTACTATTCATAGTAGTTCTAAACCTACAAATGCCGAGTCTACGGCCCTAAGTCCTCGAACCTAAACCCTATACCCTGAACCCTAAACCCTAAAACCTAACCCCAAACCCTAAACCAAATGACTCGTGATCTAGACTCGCGATGGGAGCCCGGCCCCCACCCAGGAGTCTTCAGGGTTAGGCTGCGAGGCTTTGGATGGGTTTAGGGTTGAGGGTTTAGGGGTTTAGGGTTCAGGCTTCAGGCGTAACGCCCTGACCACGGTTTAGGGGTTTAGGGTTTAATTTAGGGCCCTTGAGCTTACGTAAAGCTTTCGGATTTCAGCTTCCGACGCAGGGCTGTAGTGTCAAGGGGTTTTGGCGCTGCAGAAGGTTTTGGAAGGCTCTTTCTGCCCCGCGGTGCGGCAGGCGGCAGAGCTAGACGAGAGCCACAGCTTCTTGGCCCTTTTGGATCTAGGGAATCTACTTTAACCAACAAAAACCCATTTTTTTTGTAGGTTCTTATTATAAACTCTAATATGGGATTTATAGGGACCCTACAAAAAAGTAGGTTCTGGTGGGTTAAGGTATGGTAAGGGCAAACCTTTTGCGGCCCTTGAACAACCTTGGACTCTTACAATGCGTTTAGGGACGGTTCTACTGCACTGCCCGGCATTTGATGCATGCATACTGGATTTGGGGGGTCGGATTGAGGGTTGACTCGGATTCAGGGATCAGGGTTTGGGATTTCATGCGTACTGCGGCGGCCTGTACTATTCCGACTATTCCGTACAGTATACACCAACAACCTTATCTAACTGTTGAGACCCAGAAAAGGGCGTGGCTTCGGGTTTGGATGGGCAATCTCCCAATACTGAAAAACAGGTGGTCGGGCCGTTGCGAGTTTGAGAAATTCTTTCTGCAAGCTAACAGAACGAAAAGCCTCAACGGAATGGCACAAAAATGTTCCATCACCGCGGTTCTGTTCTGCTCTCTCTTTGGATGGATACGCTTAGCTCTGTCACTCTGGGGGTGAAGCCCGAAACTCTTAAACCCAAGCCAGGCCATAAGCCCTGAAGAAGGATGCCCTGGAGTCTGGTTGGCTAAAATTTTAATTACATTTTTGTTATAGTAAAACCCAATAGGGATAAACAACTGTCATTTTTAAATATAGCCCCAACAGGGAACCAGTACCGATCTTCCAGGCAGTGCGCATAATTCGTTGGGGGCCATGCTGGACACTGACGAGGCCCGGGCGTCTACGGGCTTGGAAATTCACTCAGAGGGGCAGGTGACTTAGCCAAATGAGTTAACAAGAGAGTGATTTACTGAGGGTCCATGTACCCAAATAGTAGATACTTTGGCCCCAAAGTACCCAAATAGGGACTACTTTAAGGCCAAGGTATCTACTACTTGGGTACATGGACCCTTAGGGTTAGCCAAGTGAGTTAGCAAGAGCGTGATAAATACCGAAACTGATGTTATCCAACTTGTAACTCCAGATATAGTCAACCCATTGTACTTTCTAAGTGCTTGAGGAAGGACGAAGACTGCACGCAATCAGTTCTTACCTACCAAACTCTTTGTAGAACTCTGAAGGGAGCCTTCAAAGGAACCCTTACAGGAACCCCAAACCCTAAACCCAACCCCCGGCCCAAACCTTTCAGTTCCGATTCCAAGCCGTAGACTTTTGTGACATCTCAACTCAAGGCCCCGAAGTACTGGGTTTTGGGTTTAGGGTTTAGGGTTAAAAATTCCTACCAAAGCCTACAGAAACCATACAGGAAATTTACCAGAAAGCTTCATTAACTTCCGAAAATTTTCAAACGCTCGGTGCAACCTTGTAGAGACAGCCAGGTCTGCAACCTCAAGAGAACCCGAAGAGAATCCTCTCAAAGGGAACCTCAAGAAAAACACAAGCCTATAAGACCTTACTCGAAAGCCGTAGACCCCAAACCCCAAGCCCTAAACTCCCAGAAAACCCCACGGCCAGGTCTGCAACCTCAAGGGCCGCGAGATGAATCAACGGGCACTCTTTGCACGAGCTGCCATTGGCTCAGGGTTAGCGGTTTTTGACCTTCCCCGAAGCCCTCATCTGTCAACTCAGGGCCCCTATGCGGTTTGTTAAGATCTTAGGAAATCTACGGATCCTATGAAGGTACAAGGGTTTGCTGAACTCAGGCAGGGGCTTTCTAAGTCGAGGCTCCGGGTGTTAAAAAGCGGAAGGGTCCGGGGATCATCGAGCTAGGTGTAGTTGTTTGGGCTCCTTCTGAGGATGGTGACTTTCCGGTTGATTTTGGCGAATATTCCCCACACGCTAAACCCTAAACCCTAAAGCCTAATATGACCCAGGACAGAGATTATCAGTACCGCACGAGCTCCGAGTCGACCGACAAAGACGAGATGGCAGCCTCTCTTGCTGTGGACAGAAGAACTACAGGCTTTGCATCCCCCGCTCTATCTGTGATGTCTACATAGCCGTAATAAAAGGAGGATCTTGTGCACAAATTCCCAGCCCTCCTTGGCACGAAGATATCAACGACGAGTGAACGTCAATGCTCCCTTGTATAGCTTCCATTAATAATTAAGGCCATGCCACGTCCCTATGAAGCTTCCTTATCGAGCTGTGATTCAGGGTATATTGATTGCATGACGCCCAAGATCGAGCCTCGCTCAACTCGGTTTCGCGTTGTGCCGGCTTAGGGCATTCAAGGCCAGTGATGGACTTTTCGCTTAAACCGCTTGAGAAGGAACCTGTCCCCGCTGCGACGCAAAAGGAAAGGATCACCGGATATTACAGCTGCGGCAAGCAGCCCATGGTTCCATATCGCGCCAGGCTACCAATGGGGACAAGTGACGAGAACAAAGCCGCACCAAGGTGCGAATGAGCTGCGCGCTGGCCCTGGTTGAAACACGCAGAGTGCCATCCCCGAATGAAGCAAAGGCCCATGACATCGCTGAGGCGATCAGGGACTGCAGTTCAACAGCCGCATGTATAAGATCGCGGAGAAGTGACTGGAGCAGGGGCAGAAGCGCGAGAAAATACAGCGAGAGTCTGCGACCCGAACAATCGGCGCAAGCACTCAAGCCCGAACGCCCAGCCTGCAACAATCTTGGGTCCAAACCCCGGGGCTTGGCATGAATTAAACCCCAAACCCTACAACCCTAAACCTTGAAAGCCTGAAGCCCTAAACCCTCAAGTTCCTTTAAATGTTAACCTCAAACCCTCCCCTAATTACACCCGCAACCCCTAAAGATCAGAGTTCTGGGTCTCGGGAGTTCGCAGCTTTCGGATTTGGGATGAAGGCTGCAGGGAGCAGGGTTTACGGCTTTCATCTTTTGCTTCTATAACTTTTCAGGGCATGGTTGGGCCTTCCGGATTACTTACGAGTCCTTAACCATTCGAGCATGCTTTCAGGGTATGTTATAGTAAGCGTCGTTAAGGGGGATGCTAGTATTAATTCTTCAGGCACCTAAGTTATGTTTTAAGGTTTCGCTGGCAAGATGAGGTGGAACTCGATCCTGGCAATGCTGTGGCGCACTGCATCTCGGGTTGAACGAAGCCACCGTCAACCCTGAACCCTAAACCCTAAACCCCGCTTGAAGCCCTATCTGCCACAACCGCAAGTCCCAAACCCGAAACCCCGGACCCGAAGCCTTACAAATCCTTAGACGCGAACTCCGAAAACCCAAGCCCTAAATCCGAGCCCTAAGCCCGGAATCCTCAACTGGGGCCAACCGTTTAGGGTTCAGTCAGGGTTTGGCAAGCCAAAACCGTTGTGAACAGCAGAGTGGGTTGCTTGGGCACCAAAACCCGTTCGTAATCCTTCAACTGCAAGCCCTGAAACCCTACATATGGTTTAGGCATGTTTAGGCTTCATTCAAGCGTTTACCTCGGAGAGCTTTCTGTTGGGCCGCTCCTGGGATCTAGGGTTCAAGATTGAGGGTTGCAGGGTTTGTGGTTTACGGACCGTCCGTAATTAGGTGTGCTCAAGAATTCTTATCTCGTTGTATAGACAAACCCTAAACCCTAAACCCTAAGCCCTAAACCCAACCCCAAGAAAGCATAGAAGTCTGGAGTCGGCAAAGCCAGTCTTGTCCGTCAACGGCAGGGATACGGTTTAGGGCTTGGGGCTTAGGGTTTAGGGTTTAGGTGAAGATGATGATGTGGGGATGGTTATAATGGTGGTCGCTTGCACGCAACACTAAATTAACATCGAAGCGCTGGTGTGCTGTGGTTGGCTTCCTACACTTTCCTTCGGTTGTGATCGAGTTTATCACGCTGACATGTGCTGCCAGATTTTGCAACTTATGGTCGCGCTTTGTCCACTTGCATCGTTGTTTGGGCTTATTTCTTGGGTAGCAGCACTACTTCCATGGACGTGTTTACCGCCGTGTATGTAGTTGCCAGGACCATTGTTGCAAGATAGTGTTTTTGTTTGTGTGTGTGTGTGTCTGTCTGTCTCTGTCTGTGTGTGTGTTCTCGCGTGTGTGTGTGTGTGTGTGTTTGTTTTCGTTGGTTATAACTGTTCGCGCCGGGTGTGCACTATGCAGTCTCAGTAGAGGTTGGAATAATCCCCCTATAGTCCTTGTATAGTTAAAGTGCAGCAAATATCAAAAACCTTGATTGGCCTCTATAACCCTCTAAATCATGCTGTCAAACGCTGTTTTGAGAACCCTAGGCTTGCTGCGTATCATACTGTTATATACTCTTCTGAAAACCCTGTGCCTATAACCTCCCATTCTAGTTATACCTCAAGGTTACTTCGTGATTTTGCATTTTACAAGAACGCCCACTGATCTCGAATCCCTAAACCCTAAACCCTGGACCATGAGCCCTAAACCCCCTAGCTTCCCAGGCAACCTCGGCGTCGTCCTTGGGCGATCTGAGGCCGCAGAAACCGGACGTGAACCCTCTATAGTGCTTATAGGGGTTATGTAGGGGCCTGATATCTAGTGTTGCAATTAGAATGGGTTTTTATAAGTATAATATGGCAAGGAACCCCCAAAAAGCAGCACGACAAAGCTTTTAGGGTCACATCCTTAACCTTTTACTTCAGCTTCTTCAATTTGGATTTAGCCCCAATGCTCACAGCCCTACCCCCGCCTCCCCTTTCTTAGGGTTTCGGGTTTAGGGTCCATTCTACGCAGGTCATTCAGCTCGCCGACGGTCGCATGTGGGACAAGCGCAGCCTTTTCCTACGGGGGATCGAGCTTGAGCGGGCCTTGGTGAGCGATCATAGTGAGAGCATCTGCCCGCAGATAGAAACGTCAGAGTCACAGAAGATACTTCAAGACATGGCTATGAGGAATAAATAGCAGGCCTAGTGAGGCCTTGTATGTGGGAGCCATCACCTAACCCTAAACCCTAAACCCTAAACCCTAAACCCTGAACTCTTATGACCTCCGATCGCCTTGAGGATCCAGGCTACGCCTTCGCCTACAACAACTTGGCGAACCTGCTTCATCCAAAGGACGGCTGACCAAGGAACCCTAAACCCTAAACAACCCTAAACTTAAAAAAAAAACAGCAACCCTAAACCCTAACCTCTTCAAACCCAAGCTAGGCTCTTGTTCGAGAACTTTATTTAAGCTACCATAATAGGGATCTATAGTGAATTATGTGGTTTCCTTAGTATGGTAGCTTAAATTAAAATCCTAACAAGAACCCAGCAAGGCGTATTGCGCGCTTAGCAACGCCGCTTTTCTTTCTGATTTTGTCCTTGTGGTATGGAGTTTCATCTTGAGTGCTGGGCAAGTTGTGGTGTGATCTTTGACCCTAAACCCTAAACCCTAAACCCCACTATACGCCTTGAATCCTTAAACCTCAAGCCTTCAGCCCCCTCGCTCGGGGAGGGAGGTGGTCGTTGGTGTCAGGGGGTCGGCTCTGAGTTAGACTGGGTTCTTGATAGGGGACTGTAATTTAAGTTGCCATAATAAGGAAACCCTATTGTTAACTGTAGATCCCTATTATGGTAACTTAAATAAAGTTGATCTAACAAGAGCCCAGTAGATGCATGAGCCGGACTTTGAACTTCTTGCTGGTGTGGCGCCGGATTCTAGGCCCCCCTTGTCTGAGCGCACAACGCTGGGCCGTGCGAGGGGTGCAGTATTGACCTATTCAGTGGTTTCGTCTGAAATCCAGGGCCAAGCCAAGGCTTACATTTTTTCTGCAGCTTCATGGCGCTGGGTCAAGATGACCTTCACATATCCCCGTCGTGGAAATAGATGTAGCCCAGCGCAAAGATTTCCCACGATGCAATCTTGTGATTGTGTGCATTTCGGCATCACGACTTTTAAAGCATCCCTGAATAGGAATTGAGTCCATGTTGGCGTGTCGAATATGAAGAGATTCCTACATTCAACTTAAGTGAAGGTTGGCAAGCGCAGTTTGATGAGCATCTTGAGAGATGAAGCCCGGGTGACGACAAGTGTGTGAGGGCCTCCATGGGCTCCTTGTTATGGCCAGTGGGATATTCTAGGCCCGATCAGGGTTGGCGCGCTTCTTTGGGAACTTGGAAGCCTAAACCAACCGAATCCCCTGCCTAAACAGCCAAAGCCGAAGCGATAATTCAGCGCCTTAAGTTTAGGGGCTTTTGTTTTGGAGGTTTCCCAAGGCCACCGAAACCACCAAAACCCGGTAAAGCCTCTCGGAAGGACTGGGTTCGTCTGGCAGATGGCACGTGCTGGAACCAAAGGCATCGAAGTTGCATTCGAGGCTTCGGGGTTTCAGCAGCAGAGGGTGACGCGACCTGTGCAGCTGCACTGGGCAGAATCACCAGAGCTCTGAGGAGGCAATGCTGGGTTCTTGTTAAGGAATTTTCTTTATGTTACCATCATAGGGTTCTATTGTAAATAATATGGTTTCCTTATTATGGTATCGTAAATAATATGGTTTCCTTATTATGGTAACGTAAGTAAAGATTACCTAACAAGGACCCAGAATGAGATGGTCTTGCGGGCTGTTGTTGTCCGGCAGCTGCAGAAGCCTTCAGCTCTGAGAGTCAAAACCGGGGGTTCAGGGTTTAGGGTTTAGAAGGTTTTGGGTTTAGGGTTTAGGGTTTATATTTAGGGTTTAGGGTTTAGGATTCAGGGTTCAGAGTTCAGGGTTTAGTGTTTATAGGGTTTAAGGTTCAAGGTT
>CAJNJA010013132.1:493-12795 GCA_905231915.1 Symbiodinium necroappetens | reverse complement strand
GGCTTTAGGGCTTAGGTTTAGGGTTTAGGGTTTAAGGTTTAGGGTGTGGGGGTTCAAACGAAAATTCTGGGGGCTTGGGGCTAAGGCTGTAGAGGTTTAGAGGGTGTAGGAATTAGATCCAAAGAGCGGGGCTACCTGCTTCAGGGCATTCAAGATCGTAAACCCTGCTGGTATTGACTTTAAACCCTGAACCCTAACCCTTAATTACAAACCCTAAACCCTATTCCCAAACTATAAACCCTAAACTCTGATTATAAACCCGAATTGTAAGCCCCAAACCCTTACCCCAAACTATAAACCCTAAAATTATAAAACCCCAAACTCCTTACCCCAAACTGTAAACCCTAAGCCCTAAACCCTAGTTATAAACCTAAACCCAAACTATAATCCCTAAACCCTAAACCTTAAACCCTAACTATAAACCCTAAACCCTAACCCTAAACCCTAAGCCCCAAACCCTAAATCCTCAAAGCAGAGTGTCAATTCAGAGCTGCTTTTGTTGCAGCTCAGAGAGACTGAGGGTTTAGGCTCTGGGCACCATTCTTAGGGAATAGAGGCGACTCATTGTTCGATAAAACAGAGGATCGTTTAGGGTTGGTTGGTTGGTTGGTTTAGGGTTTAGGGTTTAGGGTCTAGGGTTTAGGGGGGATTGGGGTTCTTAAAGAATAGATGCAACTCATAATTCTATAAAACAGAGGATCGTTTAGGGGCTTGGGGTTTACGGGTTTAGTGCGTGGTCGCTTGAGGCACGTGGATACTGGGGGTTCATATGCTGCTATGCAGAACCAGGCAATCGCTCCATCCGCAAACTGCCAACTCAAGCTTCGAAGAATCAAGCTCCCAAACCCCAAACCCTTAAACCCCAAAAAGCCCCAATTTTGGAAACCCTAAACTCTGAACTCAGAAACACAAGGGCATCGCCTTTCCGAAAGTCTTCAGGGTGTTAGCCGGAAATCATAAAGCCATGAAACCTTCAAGCCTTAAGCCACAAACCCTGAGCTCAGGCTGTCAGCAGAAACGGCTTTAAATCTAACTCAGGAAGATCCATTTTCTCACAGTGTCCCAGGGTTGCTTTTGCAGGGTTTTAGTATAACTCGAATATGAAGCCTGAATTTGGTTTGCAAGAAATCAAATCCTGTATCAAGAACCCAAAAACAAGTCGAACATCCTGCGTTTTAAGGTTGTGCAATGGTATTCTAGGTCGGGAAAAGTCTCCAGGCCAAAAAGGTAGGAGTTTGGAGTTTGGGCCTGCTCGGGTTCAGGTTTGCAGTCGTTCACGGTAGTAGAATGGCCCATAATAAGTAGAACAGGGTCTTGGGGCATTACAACCCATATATATATGCATATTTAAGTAGGGACTGTAACGGAAGTGACAATTCAGTATTCGTATCAAGGTTGCAATTAGGGTCGGGTTTGGCGGTCAGGGATATGAGTGCTTAGAGCTTGCATTGCAACGGACAAACCCTGAGACCTTCAGGGGCTCAAAACCGATCTAAACCCTGAAACCTATAAGGGTTTAGGGTTTAGGGTGTAGGGTTTAGGGTTTTGGGTTTAGGGTTACTATACCCTAAACCCTAAACCCCCATACCCGAAACCGCTGTTGAGTGGCAGGAACCACCTGAGAACCCGGAGTCGGGTCCTTTTGAGGATGCAAGCGAAACCTTTGCACACTCCCATTGAGGGTTTTGGGACTGCCAAAGCAGGGCTTAGGGCAAGTTTAGGTTAAGGATTCTCGGTGTGAACGTCACATTTGTCGCATCTATGGGGACTTCGGGTTTAGGGATTTAGGAGTTTAGGGTCTCTCGGGTTTTTTCCGGACACAGGGGGAGCTCTTCAGGAAACCGTCGGCCCTCATTCAATGGACCCTCGCATTCCGACACAGAGCTGCGCTTTTTTTTCCAGTGCAGAGGCAAATTCTATCAGCACATCGGTGAAGGAAAGAGTCTCATCGGGTAGTCTCCTCCGCCGGAGTTGGTCTAAGGGTGTAAGAGTCATGTTAGTAGCATCAGCGCCTCATAGGCTGGCTTACGACGAAGGACCAGCTATTGTTGGCCACCGAGTTGGGGCTTAGTTCCCGCGTTGAGGAAGCTGTTCTTGAACTTATCCGTGACAGCTTGTCTCTTCAGGACCTTGTCACTTCGCAACTCATGCAGTTCTAGACTGGCTTCGTGGCACTACCAGTAGCACTGCTATCTGCAAGCACCGCTGTTTTGCATGTTGCTAGCACGATTGCCTTCCCGTCGAGGATTCACCTTCGATTTGCTGGGGGGATGGATCATGGTGGTGAAGACAGTGATGATGACGATGATGACGATGACGATGATGATGATGATGATGATGATGCTGACGAAGATGATGGTGGTGATGATGACGGTGATGGTGATGGTGATGGTGATGATGATGCTGGCGATGGCGGTACTCATGATGACGGTAACGATGATGGTGCTGTTGCTTCTGCTGGCGCTATTTGTTGTGATCTTCATGATACTGATTAAGAATTGTATCGCATGTAGCATTCATCTTACTGACTGTGTTCATGCATATCACACATTGTGTGTGTGAGAGAGAGAGAGAGAGAGAGAGAGAGAGAGAGAGTGTGTGTGCCTGTGTGTGCGCGGCTGACGTGGCATTGTTCGACTCGCAGTTAAGCTCAGAATTACGTACTCATGCCCTTGTCGTAGTGACATTGATGGATGTAATGTTGCTGTCACCACAGCTGTGTCTCGGACATGCTCTCAGCACCTCTTTGCGGCTAAAACCTTAGCCTCCTTGGTCAGTATCAGGCATTTTCTGATATAGAGTCAGAACGTTACAGTCCCAACAGCGAGCCAGATGAAAGCGGAGTAGTATCAGCAGTGGCCAGCCTTGTGCAGACAGTAAGCCCGACAGCTTCATACCATAACATTTATGCAGGTTCAGGCCTTTAAGCTCCCTTGAAACTCCAGCAGAAAACCATCCCCAAACTCATTCCTAGGATCCATGTACCTAGATCTTACACACATTGGAACTAAGAGGTTCCAATGTGGCATCTTCGGGGCTGGTGCCAAAAAGCTTGTAGGTACATGGACTGTTGGCTCTGTTCAGTTATTCATATGGTGGCTTCCGAAAATAGGGGACCTTAACATGGCACCCTAAATAGTAGGATCCTTATTTTGAGGACCCCAAAATAAGGTACCCTAACTTTCGGAAAGTCCCATATTGATATGAACATTACTACTAATACTTAAGATGAATGTTACTATTGGAAACAACAGCCTCACTGTCGAACCCTCGGCTCTCAGCCCAAAGTCTCAAGAAGCAACCTAAACCCTAAACCCTAGACCCCAACTCCTCAGATGCTGAT
This sequence comes from Symbiodinium necroappetens, assembly GCA_905231915.1. NCBI lineage: Eukaryota > Dinophyceae > Suessiales > Symbiodiniaceae > Symbiodinium > Symbiodinium necroappetens. The sequence continues at coordinate 9,452 of CAJNJA010013132.1, read as the reverse complement.
GAAAACCTGGATGTTACAGGGTTTAGGGTTTAGGGGTTTAGGGTTTAGGTTTTAAGGTTTAGGGTTGTGAGAAGCCCGCGCCCTAAACCCTAATCCCCACCTTCCAGACCGGACGCACATCACAGCGATGCTCGGGAGGACTTCTTTTTGTCGGATGACGGCTTTGCATCGATGTCCTGCAGCCACAACAGAAACTGAATGCCCCTTAAAGACGGCTGGGGGATCCTACCGCAAACCCGCAGCCCTAAACCCTAGGCCATCCCAAACCCAAAACACAACCCCTACTCCTCAAAAGCCCCCCTGCACATCCCCAGCATGTAGGGGCCTTAATGATTAGAATATAGTTTTGGGTATCTTATACTGTAGTTACAATAAGGAACCTCCAAAATAGTTCAGGTAATTCGTAAAGCCCCTACCCTAAACCCTAAACCCTGAACCCTTAAACCTTAAGCCAATATTTTACCTACTTTTGGGGGTTTCGGTATAGTATAACGTCCTTGCTGCCGCAGTACGGGCAACATCGGTTCTGCAGGAACTCCAGCTCCCAGGTCTCCTCATGGGTCGGGTTTAGGGTTTAGGGTTTCGGGTTTAGGGTTTCGGGTTTAGGGTTTAGGGTAGGGTTTATAGGGCTTAGGACTTAGAGGGGCTTAAAGGGGAAATGGGGCTTAGGATTTATGATGGGGTGTAGACCAGGGGTTTGGGTGTTGTGTTTACAGGGCTTAGGGTGTTTTGGGTTCAAGGTTTAGGATTTAGGGTTCAGGGTTAAGGGCCTATAGGGTTCAGGGTTTAGGATCTAGGGTTCAGGGTCTAGGGCTTAGGGTCTAGGGTCTGAGGTTCAGGCTTTAGAGCTTTTGGGGCTAAGGCGCAGGGGTTAGGGAGGGTGGAATGGGTCCTTCCCAGAGCGCCTAATGCCCCTAAAAACAATAGGATTATTCGTTCGCTCGTATTACTTAAGATGTGCTCTTGACTTCAGGGGTATTGGGCTCTTTGTGATGGCCCTCTAAGGCTCAGATAAGGGTGTAGGTTTTCGGTGGTTAGACAATGTTTGGGTTCCCCACTAAAACAACCCTTCATAATACGGTTGGGGAACCTAGATAATGTCTACTAGGGTTGCCTGTGAGGCATGCGCCATGGTTTGTGGGTCGGGATACGGCTTTCTCAAATTCAGATTCGTCAGGCGGAGGTTTGGGATTGTTGGTTTGTACCGGCTCTTCATCGACACTGAACTGAGATGCCGATCGAACCATATACCTATCACTAGTATGCTTGTGTTGCTTGTCAAGGAATGGTCCACAACGAGGCTGCACACAATAAACCAGTACAAACCTATCAGAGCCACTGTCAGACCTGGTATCCAAAATCATGTTAACATGCATTCATAAAGCACCATGGAAAACACCTGTTCAACCCGTCTGGACCCCAAACGAAAATGTCTAAATCTGAACAACCAAAAGCTCCCAACCCGGTACAAACTCCATTGGACACATGGGTAGTTCTTTAAAATTAGGGCCCCTCTCTAGGTCCCCAATATAGTACGGCACCCTTATAAAAAGGACTGCAAAAGGGACCCCATTTTAGTCAACTACCCACATATAAAAGACACCCCGACCTGGTGGAAGAAGTTCCCACAGTTGTTGCAAACCGCGATGGCGACCTGCTACGGTTGATTGAAATCTGGGCCTCCGTATGTGGAATCCTACAATATGGTTTGGGGGGGGCCGGGGGGTGCCATAGGCATCAGAACCATTAGCAGTACCAAACCCAAGCGTTTCCTTTCTACATTGTATAGATCTCATCTACTGTACACCGCCGCACGCCCTGTTCTGACTACTTCGGCCCTTGTATGCCATAGACACTGTAGCCCTAAACCCTAAACCCCTAAACCCTAAAACCCTAAACCCCAAGCCCCAAAACCCAAAACCCTAAAGCCTAAGCACCAACGCTGAAGCTTTGATCCGAGAGCCCTAAGCCCTAACCCTTGAAACCCTGAAGCCTTATACCCGAAACCTTAAACCTGAGAATCCTAAACCTTAAACCCAAAACCTTGAAACTTGATCGTGTTTGAGACCTCCATCGTAAGCTCCCCGAGTCGCCATTGCGACAACTTTCGGGCTGAAAGGGTTTAGGGTTTAGGATTTAAGGCTCCTGTATAGGGGTTTAGAGTTTAGGGTTTTAGTGCCTAAACCCTAAACCCTAAACCTTAACCGTTTAGGGGTTTAGGGCCCGGGCATTTTGGGGGTCGAGATTTTCGGGGCTCCAGGGGCTTAGGATTTCGGAATTTAGGGGTTTCAGCTGAAGTTCTGGGGTTCGTCAGGAACTTTTCAGGGGGTTTTGAGGGCTTGAGGGCATTGAGGTTTAGGGCTTAGGGCTTTGAGTCTTTGAGTTTAGAGGCTTTGCGAGGCTTTTTTGGAGGGCTTGGGGGACACTTGACGGAGTTGAAGTGATATCCGGCACAAGCCACAGACTTGCTTCTGACCTTCCGCCGTGCGTGTAGGGTTTGTAGTTTAGGGCCTTTAGGGTTCAGGGCACGATTCGAATGGCTGCTGTAGGAATGAGCCTAGTATGAACACCCTGAGGCCGGCAATTGAACCTCATTGAAGGATTTCTCCATGAGCAGCCCAGCTACGACCAACATCCTGCTAAATGTCCTCACGGTCGTCAACATGGAAGAGCGTATACAATCCACTCCGGTGGCCAATTGCTTCCCGCCGCAGCTCCAATGCCTGGAGCTTCCCGCGATACTCAACAGGCTTCTTCGTAATAAAACGGCTGGGAACGTCCAGGAATACGCAAGCTCAGCGAGCACAGATGCCTAAAGCTGAATGGCCGTCGACACATGAGAGTCCATTGAACTCTCAGGAAAAAAAGCTAGTAACCATCGGCACGTGGCCACCTCCAAATTTCTGCCTTCACTGGCTATCTTTCCCACGCCGTCGAGGCGGGCTTCCAGGCAGCCCGAATTACCGGGAGCTGGGGTATAGGACCTTAGACACGAACTGCGATTCCTGCGATGACCCAAGGCGCTACCAAGAGCACTACAGCTAGCAAGATGCAGAAATGCACCACATCAGAAACGATCCTTCTTACGGACTCCATGAGAAACGTCAAAACCAAAACCACAGGAGCACAACGACCCGTAACTCTGAGCACAGGTTTCAAATCTAAAGTCGTGCTCCCACCGGATGCCCCGAAAACAGCGCATAACGCCGCCTTGTAACCCAAACGAAGGCCCGACCCTGGACCCTAAACCTCCCTTGAAATGCAGCAGGTTCCGAAATAAGCGTTCGGAGAGCTTTGGGCTTAGGGGCTTGGGGGTTGAGGGTTTAATTAGGCTTTCTAGGGTTTAGGGTTTAGGTTTAGGGTTAAGGGTTTAGGGTTTATAGGGTTTGGGATTTAAACATGGTTTATGGGGCTTTGGGTTGTGGATATGCACACTTTCAAGATCCAAACCCTGAGCCAATTTACAAAACCCCCAACCGTCCCTGACCCTTTGGCAACAACTTTTCCAGAACCAAACTCTACCGAAATTTTCTCGAGAAAAGCCCAGCGACACCCTTTGAACCCGAAGGGCCTAAGCACCTTACAATCACGTGCGCCCCGGGTTTGCGAACCTACAATACTACCGTAAACCCTAAACCCTAAACCCAAAACCCAAAACCCTAAACCCTACTAGAAGCCTCCCGCCAACGGTTACACCCCAGTAGATCCTTCGCCCTTGGCTTAAATACCTAATTAAGATCCTACAGTCCTATGGGGCGGAGTGTATGATCTGGTGAGTGCTTTCAGGGCCACATGGGAATTTTGGTGAGTGCAGATTTTGGGTGCTATGATTAGGCTGCTAGTTTCAAGAAGCCCTACTTTCTGTAGCAGAAGGCCCTACAGCCCTAAACCCTAAACCCAGCCTCCGGGATCATGCTCCGGAAGAAGCGCACGGGCAGCAGCGGCGAATATTTTCGGAAGTCGGCCACGTAGACCTCCTCAGGCCTCGTGGAGGGTCTTATCACGTGATTTAGCCTGAAACATCCTGAAACTATATTAGGGTTTTAGGGTTTAGGGTATACGACCTATTCCCTAAGCCCGAAACCCTACATCTCAAAACCTAAAGCCCCTTTGCCGGGCAAGCCCTAAACCCTAAACCCTAAACCCTATAAACCCTAAACCCTAAACCCTCAACCTTCTCCAAGGCTCGGTAAATTTGGAGCCTCGTCTTTTCAGAGCAGTCTTGTGGGCTTTCGGGCGCCCCCTCATGGAATCCTGTAGCCTCCGGCTCCCATATGTATATATATATATACATACACACACATACATATATATGCATAGATAGATAGATAGATAGATAGATAGATAGATAGAGGCTTTTGCTTTGGGTTTAGGGTTCAGGGTTTAGGGTGTAATTTAACTTAACACTCTCTGGACTCAGAATGCAAGGTGTCAAGAGTCTACGATTGTGGCTCCTTGGCCCCTGCAGGGCAAGGGGTCCGAGATTTGAGGCTTCGGCGGATGGGGATCTGGGTCAGGGATATGTCAGGGACATCGATATCACCGAGCTCTTGACATCCTAAGCCTAAACCCTAAACCCTAAACCCTGAGCCCTAAAGCCCTAAACCCACAATGTCGCGTTTCGTGCTTTGGGCGATCGGCTCTCTGCCGGCACACAAAACCTTCAACACTAAACCCGAAGCGCTGTTTAGGGCTTAGGGTTTAGGGTTTGGTGAACACAAACAGGTCGAAACCCCAAAGTACAAGATCTGAACTCAGCACGCCGATCTTCGCAGTGTTCTGCTGGCCTTGCTCGTGCACGGTGACCCATGCTCTGCCGAGCTCATGTGTCTTTGCAGCGTTCTGCTGGCCTTGTGCACAAAGGTGCGGAGGTTGCTTATCTCTTCCTTGAGATCGGCCACTGCGGCCACGTTCACGCCGCGGGAGATCTGAACTACTTCGAATAATCGTCGACTGAAGCCGTAGAGCCTCTTGTCCATGCTAAACCCTATAAGTGCGAAGCCGAAGGCCCTCTGGGCCTCTAAGTTTGGCGGCCGCAAAACCGGAAACCCGCCGGTCAGAAGATCCTCAAGCCAAACCTCGGCACTCTAAAGCCCCTGAACCGTTCATCTCCCTAAACCCTACCTGGACCCTAAAGAACCTACCTTTTTAGGGCTCCTTATTATGATTTCTTTATACAAGTCCTTAAAAGGGTAGGTTATTTGGGGTCAAGGTAAACCCTACTGTAGCCCTTAACCTTAAACCCCAATCTGTGAACCCGAGGCCTCATAGCCACAAAGCACCCCTACACCTCAAAGGCCTCAAACTTCTCGGAAGCAATCTAAATGCAACAGCCCGGCAGCCCGAAAGCCATGTAAAATCTTAAAGCCCTGCACAAGGCTTTAAAGGCTATCTTCGCCGGTAGAATCCTAGGATGCCTGTTTGGATGATCCAGCCTTTCAAACCCCCTCCAGAGGTCACCCTATAGACCCTAAACCCGAAGCGTCAGCCTAGACCCCAAACCCTAAACCCTAAACCCCTAAACCCTAAACCCTAAACCCACAAGAAGCCGCGTAGAACCTTTAGATCCCCTGGAAACCCCTGAAGTTATCGATGCCCCTCTAAACCCTAAAGCCCTAAACCCTAAGGGTTTATAGGTTTAGGGTTTAGGGTTCCTACTCCCTGGACCCTATACCCCTAAAAGCGCCCTAAACCACCAAAAGCCCTCAACCCTAATTCCCCAAACCCGACGCCCTTTTCTGAGCCCTGAACTGCTCCTGGAGCCTGGAACCCTAATCCCGAAACCCGACGCCCCAGAGCCCTTGCGGGCTTGGCCTGAGCTCAGCCAAGGTTTCCCGGTCAATTTTCACCGGCTGGTACCTTCTTAAAGACCCGTTCTAAAGATGGCCTTACATGGGCTTTATATATATATATATGTATATAGATATGGTTTTCTAGGGGTCTGGGATAAGGCTTCGTTTAGGGATTTTGGTCTCTCGCGCCACTGAAATAAGCTTCTAGATGTGAGCCTTGCGGCTTGCAGGCTCTTGGTCGCAGCTTAGGCTGGGGGTTCAACGGCCCTAGACCCCAAACCCCAAACCCTAATCCCTAATCCCTAAACCCTACCTAAACCCTTAACTCTTAACCCTAAACCCCAAACCCTAAACCCTAAACCTAAAACCCCAAACTCTAAACCCTAAACTGGCTCAGGGCTTGGGGCTTTGAAGCTTCAGGGGAGAGGTGATCTCGCGTTCGAGTCCCACTTCAGGGGTCGAGGTCTTCATGCGTGGCCTGCGAAGCCGCTTCAGTACAACACTATACAAGGGTTTAGATTTTTTAGGGTTTAGGTTTTAGGGTTTAGGTTTGGGGGTTTTAGGGATTTTAGGGTTTTAGTGGTTAGGGTGTTGGAGGGCTTTAGGGGTTTAGGGTTTGCGGTCCAGGGGCCGATGACTTAACGGTTTAGTGTGGGGGGCCTCTGTATTTCAATACCGGGTGTGCAGTGGTTTGTTCCCTTTTTGGATTTTATTGGGTTGGACTTAGCACTTGAAAAGGTTCAATACAAGGGCCTCAACAATTTCAATAGGATTCTGGTCTACACCATATCATGATTGTCTATGGACTGCAAGGAATATTCCTTCGGATTATTCTAGCATAGCGCTGGCTTTAAGCTTCTGATTTTTCTAGGGTCTAGGACGTCTATGTTTAGAGCTTCAGCGCCTTTAGACTTAAGGGTTTAGGGTTCGTTGGTCCGTAGGCGCGGTCTGAGTTTGGGTTGGCAAAAATGGGGGGGGGGGGTGAGGTCAGAATTATTTCGCTGAGCCCTATGGTACCCTTTCGGTTGCCCTTATAGATCCCTGGAAACGAAAACCTAAACCCTAAACCCTAAACCCGAAACCCTAAATCCTAAACCCTTATAGATGCCTTTAAAGGAAGCTTCGGGAGTCTGAGAGGTGGACGGCTCTCCAGGCACGAAGTAGCTGGCCGCATCGAGCCTCGGGAGCTTTGGCGAAGAAAGGGGCTTAGGGTTAACGGTTTAGGGTTTAGGTTTTATGTTGTTTAGGGTTTAGGGTTCAGGGTTTAGGGTTTAGGTTGTATTTTTTTAGGGTTTAGGGTTCAGGGTTTAGGGTTTAGGTTTTATTTTTTAAGGGTTTAGGGTTCAGGGTTTAGGGTTTAGGTTTCATTTTTGTTTGGGGTTCAGGGTTTAGGGTTCAGGGTAGAGGGGTTTAAGGGGTTTAGGGGTTTAGGCAACTTTAGGCGTAGAGTTTATACACCAGCCACTGCGCTCTCGGTGCCACCTCTCCGTTTGCCGCACAGCCCTTCCACCGGCGGGCGCATACATCGCGAGATGCTGTAGCATGAGGTCCTGCCAATCGCGAAACTGTGGGCTGCACCATCTTACCATCTTAAACCCTTAAACCTAAACCCTTAAACCCTGAAACCCTAAACCCTAATCCGCAAACCTCTAAACCCTACACCCTTAAACCCTAAACCACACGGCTGGGCCATACTGACAGAACCTGCCTCCACTGCTGTTTCAAGAGTCTCCGAAGCCTCGGACTGTATGACGAAGCTGTCCGGGAGCATGATCCCAATGTGCCACCTAGAACCTTATATCACCTTTTTGCCAAGCACCCGCCCTCTCTCTCTCTCTCTCTCTCTCTCTCTATATATATAACATATATATATGTTTATATAGATATAAATCATATCTATTATAATATAATATAATATAATATAATATAATATAATATAATATAATATAATATAATATAATATAATATAATATAACTACACACACTCCGACCGCAACAAGGCCCCGAAGCACCGGGACACTAAAGCTTATGTAGAGATCTCTGTCTCTCAAACCCTTACTTGCGAATCTGCCTCAAGTCACAGCGCGAATCAAGTCATAGAGCGAATCAAGTCATAATTCTAGTCCCTTTTTTGTAGTATATATTTAGAATCCTATAAGGTAATCCCCAAAAGGAACTACTTAGGGGCCTATGGTCTACTCCCGAATAAGGAATCGCGTCTTAAATCATACCAACAATCGCCCTGGCGTCTGACGTGCAAGTCCTTGAAAGGGGCTTCGGTTTCTGTGGATGTATGGTACAATAACCCTAAACTACCTAAACCCTAAACCCTCCCGGCCCTCCCTAAACCCTAAAATTGGCCCTAAAACAAAAAAACGGCTAAACCCTGAAACAAAAAACCCTAAACCCTAAAACGAAAAAGCTAAAGCCTAAACCCTGAACCCTAAAGCAGACACCCTAAACACTAGACTTTTGACTTTTGAGGCCGCGGCATCTTCTGAACGAAGAGATCCGTGCCGGCTTCGTCGCCCGGCATTGGTCCCTAGCGGCAGTAGTGGCTCATCGCTGCATGGATCTAACGTAGGGGTTCTTGATATTCGGAATCGGGTGTTGGGCTCCTTCATAGTACCCTAAACCCCTATAAACCCTTTTAAACTCTATGTGTTTACGGGTTTAAGGTTTGCATCAGGAGGCCTCAATGAGTTGCCAGGAGGCCGAAGGGAAGGGGCCCGGGAGGGTTTAGGGTTTAAAGGGCTCAGGACTTAGTTTAGGGTTTAGGCCTCAGGGTTTACGGCGTAGGGTTCAGGGTTTGGTGTTCGGGTTTAAGTGTTTCGAACCCCTTTTGCGGAATAGAGGAGCAGGCGGGAATTCTGTACGAGCAGCCGTGGGTAGCATCAGGTGTGGGAGTGAACAAACAGATGGAGTACTTTCAATCTAGAGGCACCTTCTTTGGGCATTTTTGTACTAAGGGTACTACGGGTCCTACTATTGGGAGGGCACGTTGGGGTTCCCCATAGAAGTGTCGACTTCCCCGCAGCTAGCGCCGGCCCTCGCCCAACTCGCCCCGACCGCCAAGCTCTGAGCTGGCACTTCCCTGGAGGATCCGCAACTCATATGGGTAGTTCTCTAAATAAGGGTCCCCCTTTGGGGTCCTTTCTATAAGGGTG
>CAJNJA010013131.1:0-12795 GCA_905231915.1 Symbiodinium necroappetens | reverse complement strand
ATCACCACCGAGGCCATGGTCGCCGAACACAGCGAGGATACGGCCGAGGCGCTCAGCGCCGAGGGCGGCGGCAGCCGCCGCTGGCCGCCCCGGTAAGGCGCCGACCGGAAGCGCCGGCGGGAGGGGGAGGACCATGCAGGTCGGACTCGAAGCCTTCTGGGTTCTCCTGTTCCTGGTTCTGCCGGGCTTCGTCGCCGCGCTGGCCGCCGCCGTGGTGCGCCGCATCAGGGACGCCGGCGCGCCGGCCGAGCCCCGCAGCGCCGCCGCCATCATCGCCTCCGGCCTGGTCGTCAGCGTCCTGGCCAACGCCGGCGCCCTGCCGATCTTCGCGTGGAGCAAGGCCGAGTTCGGCCTGGAGCTGACCTGGAGCCAGCTCGCCGCCCAGCTCGCAACCCTGCGCCTGTCCGAGGGCTTCGCCTACCTCGGCCTGCTCTACGGCATCGCGACGCTCGCCGGCCTGGGCTACGGCCTGATCAACGTCAAGCATCTGCACGCCCTGCTCTACGCCCTCGGCCGCACCGACATTTCGCCGGAGCGCGACGTCTGGACCACCGCCCTGACAGAGATCTTCGAGGACCCGGCGAGCGCCGCCCGGCGCCACTTCGCCGGCCGGCCCTTCGTGCTCTGGCTGCTGGTCCAAGACGGCGAGGCGGCCGGGCCGCCCTACCTCGGCCGGCTGGCCCACAGCAGCGCGCGGATCAGCCGGGAAAAGCCGATCGAGCTCTACCTCGACCCGGCCTACCGCCTCGAGGACGGCACGCCCCGCCGCGTCGTGCCGGGCCCGGCCGCGCTGCCGGTCGGTCTGCACCTGCGCCTGCGGCCCGAGAGTCGGGTGGAGGTCTTCGCCACGCCCGAGGACTGGACGCCCGAGAGTGGGACGGCCGGGGGCGTGCAGGCGGCGCTGGCGGACGGCGCCGACAGCGGCCTGCGGCTGCTCCCGGACGCCGCCTACTGCGAGGGCGCGCCGGCGGACAGCGCCCACCCCGGCATCTACCTGGTGCCCGATTCCCGTGGCCGCGTCGCCTGCCCCTACTGCGGCCGCCAGGTCTTCTGGGCCGCCAAGGCGCCGCCTGCCGAGGCCCCGGTCGCCGAAGCGCCGGCCGGGGAGACGCCCGAGGCCTGAGCCGGACCGTCCCGGCGTGAGCGGGCTCAGCCGGTGGCGGCGAAGGGTGCAATCGACACGCCCGCGCGCTCCAGGCGGTCGCGGATCTTGCGCGCCATCTCGACCGCGCCGGGCGTGTCGCCATGCACGCAGACCGTGTCCGCGCGGACCGGCAGGCGGCGGCCGCCGCTGGTCACCAGCACGCCCTCCTCGATCATCTGCAGCACGCGCTCGGCGGCCTGCGCGGCATCGTGGATCACGGCGCCGGGGAGCTTGCGCGAGGTCAGCCGCCCCTCGTCGTCGTAGGTGCGGTCGGCGAAGACCTCGCAGGCGATCCGCAGCCCGGCCGCCTCGGCGGCCTTGTAGGTCTCGGAATAGGGCAGGGTGACGAAGGTGAGGGCCGGGTCGACCGCCTGGACCGCCCGCACGCAGGCGGCCGCAAGCTCCGGGTCGACCGCCGCCTGGTTGCCGAGCGAGCCGTGGGTCTTGACGTGGACCAGCGGCCAGCCCACCGCCCGCGCCATCGCCGCCGCGGCGCCGATCTGGTAGATCAGGTGGCGTTCCACCTCCTCGGGGTCCTCGTGGTGCAGCGGCCGGCGGCCGAAGCCCCAGAGATCCATGAAGCTGGGATGCGCGCCGACCGCGACGCCGCGCTCGCGCGCCCAGGACATGGTGCGGTGCATGACCATGGGGTCGCCGGCGTGAAAGCCGCAGGCGACGTTCGCCGTGCTGACGATGTCCAGCATCGCGGCGTCGTCGCCCAGCTCGTAGACGCCCCAGCCCTCGCCCATGTCGCAGTTGAGATCGATCGTGCGGGCCACTTGGTCTCTCCCACTTCGTTCGGCCTAAGTCGCGCCGTGCGGCGCGGCAGACCTCTCCCGCCGCCGCCCGACGCCCGACGCCCGACGCCCGACGCCCGACGCCCGACGCCGCGCCTTCCGCCATCCTACGCCAGACGGCGCGCCGCGCCGCGCTTCTCGGCGAGTTCCCTGTCGCGACCGGGCGGCGGCGGCCACATTGCGTGCTTGCCATCCTTGGTATACCATGAGTATCCCAAAGAGAGAAGAGCGCAGCCCATCGCGCCGCCGACCTTATGCAAACAAGCCGCACCAGCGGCCCCAACACGGGAGGTCCTTCATGATGTCGAAAACCCTGTCGCCCCGCCGCCTGCTGCCGGTCCTGGCCTGTGCCGGCCTTCTCGCCAGCGCCACGGCACAGGCACAAACGAGCTGGGACATGTCGATCGTCTGGCCGGACGGCAACTTCCACACCGAGAACGCCAAGCGCTTCGCCGAGACCGTCGGCGAGGTCACCGACGGCGCCGTGGAGATCACCGTGCACTCCGGCGGCGCCCTGGGGATCAAGGGCCCCGAGGGCCTGGCCGCCGTGCGCGACGGCCTGGTGCCGATCGCCGAGGTGATCCTGAACCAGCAGACCGGCGAGGAGCCGCTGTTCGGCGTCGAATCCCTGCCCTATCTGGCGCCGACCTCCCAGGACCTGGCCCTGCTGCACAAGTTCATGCGGCCGGCCTTCGAGGCCCTGGCCGCCAAGCACAATCAGAAGTTCCTCTACATGGTGCCCTGGCCCGGCCAGGCGGTCTATGCCGACCGCGAGATCACCGAGATGGAGGACTTGGAGGGGCTGAAGATCCGCGTGGTCGACGCCAACGGCCACGGCTTCTTCGACCGGCTCGGCGCCGCGCCGATCCAGCTTCCCTGGGGCGAGGTGGTCCCGGCCCTGGCGGCCGGCGCGATCGACGGCGTGACCACCTCCTCCTCCTCGGGGGTCGACGGCAAGTTCTGGGAGTTCATGGATCACATGAGCACCTTCAACTGGCAGGCCTCCTCCAACGTCATGACGGTCAACCTGGACGCCTGGAACGCGCTCGCGCCGGCGCACCAGGAGGCGATCGAGGCCGCCGCCGAGCGGCTGGAGGGCGAGTTCTGGCTGATCAGCCGGCGGGAGGACGCGGCCAACATCCAGACCCTGAAGGACAACGGCATGAGCGTGAGCGCGCCCGACGCCGAGCTCAAGGCGGAGCTGCTGGCCGTGGCCAAGCCGATCTGGGAGGAGTTCGCCGCCGAGGTGCCGGAGGCAGAAGCGGTGATCGACGACTACCTGACGGCGCGCGAGTAGCCGCCCGGCCGACGCCCGCCGTCCGCGCCGGTCCGTAGGGCGGCCTTCCCTTCGGATCGGACCGCGGCGGCGGGCGCCCGCCGCCGCTGCGCCCGCAGAGGAGTCGACATGCCCCGAGCATCCGCCCCCGCCCCGCGCCCCGCCTTGCTGCAGCGCTTCCTCGGCGCAACCGACTGGCTGGCGGAAGCGGCCGCCGCCCTGGCCGCCGTGGCGCTGGCCCTGCTCTGCCTGCTGATCCTGGCCGAGATCGCCGCGCGCAACCTCTTCACCACCAGCCTGGTGATCTCCTGGGAATACGCCGCCTACCTGATGGGCCTGGTCTTCTTCTTCGCCGCCGCCAGCGCGCTGCGCCATGACGTGCACGTGCGGGTGACGCTAATCTCCGAGGCCAGCTCGCGGCGCCTGCGCCGCGGCGCGGAGACGCTGGCGACGCTGCTCGGCCTGGCGATCGTCGCCTACCTCGCCTACGCACTGGGCGAGAAGGCCCTGGAATCCTGGCAGCGCGGCGCCCGCTCCTTCTCGGTCGTCGCGACTCCCCTGTGGCTGCCGCAAGCCGCCCTGCTGCTCGGCGCCCTGGTCTTCGCGCTTCAGCTCGTCGCCCGCCTGATCCGGCTGCTGTTCGGCCTGGGCGACGTCGGCCGCCCGGAGGCCGGCGCACAGGACGGCGACCCGGCCGCGCCGCGCAACGAGACGGACACGCCCTGATGCTTCAGCTCTCCGCGCTTTTGGTCGCCCTGCTGGTCCTGCTGCTCGGCATGGGGGTCTGGGTCGGCCTCGGGCTGATGGGCACCGGCCTGGGCGCCCTGGCCGTCTTCAAGCCGATGATGCCGGCCGCCAAGCTGCTGGCCCAGCAGGTCTGGAACACCGCCACCAGCATGGAGCTGCTGGCGCTGCCGCTGTTCATCCTGATGGCCGAGATCCTGTTCCGCACCCGCCTGTCGGAGGCGCTCTTCTCCGGCCTGGCGCCCTGGACCCAGCGGATCCCCGGGCGCATGACCCACGTCACCGTGCTGTCCTGCACCCTGTTCGCCGCGGTGTCCGGCTCGTCCGCCGCGACCACGGCGACCGTCGGGCGCATCGCCTCCGGCGAGCTGCTGACCCGCGGTTACGACCGGCGCCTGGTGCTGGGCTCGCTGGCCGGCGCCGGCACCCTGGGCTTCCTGATCCCGCCCAGCGTGATCATGATCATCTACGGGGTGCTGGCTCAGGAATCGATTCTCAAGCTGTTCATCGCCGGCATCATCCCCGGCGCGCTGCTGGCCCTGACCTTCATGGGCTACCTGGCCGTGGTGACCAGCCTGGACAAGACCAAGCTGGGCGATCCGCTGCCGCCGCTCAGCCTGCGCGCGCGCCTGGCGGCGACGCGCCACCTGCTGCCGGTCGGCCTGCTGATCCTCTGTGTCATCGGCTCGATGTACGCCGGCATCGCCAGCCCGACCGAGGCGGCGGCGGTCGGCGTGCTGGGCGCGGTGATCGTCGGTCTGCTGCAGGGCTCGTTGACGCGCGCCAACGGCTGGGAGGCGCTGATCCGCGCCGCCCGCACCTCCAGCATGATCGGGCTGATCATCGCCGGCGCGGTCTTCCTCTCGACGGCGCTCGGCTACCTCGGCATCCCGCGCTTCGTGGCCGAGCAGATCCGCGCGCTCGACCTCTCGCCGCTGGCGCTGATCCTGGTGCTGCTGATCTTCTACGTGCTGATCGGCTGCCTGATGGAGGGCATGTCGGCGATCGTGATGACCCTGCCGATCACCCTGCCGCTGGTGCTGGAGGCCGGCTACGACAAGGTCTGGTTCGGCGTCTTCATCGTGCTGGTGGTCGAGCTGGCGCAGATCACGCCGCCGGTCGGCTTCAACCTCTTCGTCATACAGGGGCTCACGGGCGACCGCCTCGGCTATATCGCCCGGGCGACGCTGCCCTTTTTCCTGATCCTCTTCTTCTTCACCCTGCTCGTCGCCGTGTTTCCCGGTATCGTCACCTTCCTGCCGGGCACCCTCTAGGACCGCCGCCGCCGACCCGCCATGGAGCCGCAAGTCCCGTCCTTCCCGCGCTTTCGCTGCGCCGCCGACCAGGCGGTGATCGTCGAGTTCGCCGAGACCATCGACCCGGCGGCCAACGCCCGGGTCATCGCGCTCGACGGTCGCCTGGCGGCGCAGCCGGTCGCGGGCGTCGTCGAGACCCTGCCGACCTACCGCTCGCTGATGGTGCGCTACGATCCGCTGCAGACCTCGGCGGCGCGCCTGATCGAGACCTTGCAGACCCACCTGGAGACCCTGGAGGCCGACCCGGCGGAGGGGCGGCTGTGGCACGTCCCGGCGGTCTACGGCGGCGCGGCCGGGCAGGATCTCGACGCCGTGGCCGCCTACCACGGCCTGACCAGCGAGGAGGTGATCGCCCTGCATCTGGCCGGCGAGTATCGGGTCTACATGATCGGCTTCATGCCCGGCTACGCCTACCTCGGCGGCCTCGACAGCCGGCTGCACACCCCGCGCCTGCAAACGCCGCGGCAGTTGACCGCCGCCGGCGGCCTGGCGATCGGCGGCCAGCAGGCCTCGATCAACTCGGTCGCCTCGCCCAGCGGCTGGCGCTTCATCGCCCGCACGCCGCTGCGGACCTTCGACCCGCGCCGCGCCGCGCCCTGCCTGCTGGCCGCCGGCGACCGCATCCGCTTCGTGCGGATCGGCGAAGGCGAAGCCGCGCGCCTGGACGCGCTGGCCGAGGCCGGCGAGGTGGTCGCCGAACCGGAGCCACGCGCATGAGCCGCCTGCTGGTCGAAGCGCCGGGGCTGAGCGACACGCTGCAGGACCTCGGGCGGATCGGCGTGCTGCGCCTGGGCATCTCCGGGTCGGGCGCGATGGACCGCCTGTCCCACCGCCTGGCCAATCGCCTGGTCGGCAATCCGCCGGAGGCGGCGAGCCTGGAGGTCGCCTTCCGCGGCGGCCGCTACCGGGCGGAGGGCGACTGCCTGGTGGCGGTGACCGGCGGCGACGTCGAGATCCTGGCCGACGGCGAGCCGCAGCGGCCCTGGAGCAGCTTCCTGCTGCGCGACGGCGCCCTGCTGGAGATCGGCAGCCTGCGCGACGCGGTCTACGGCTACCTGGCCGTGGCCGGCGGCTTCGAGGCCGAGGTCTTCTTCGACAGCCGCTCGACCCACAGCCGCTCCGGCCTCGGCGGTCACGGCGGCCGCGCCCTGACGGCGGGCGACGCGCTGCCCCTCGCCGCGGCCCCCGCCGCCGTCACCGCCGGGCGGCGCCTACTGCATCCGCCGCCGCGTCTCGGCCCGGCGGAGACGGCCCTGCGCGTCGTCCCCGGCCCGCAGGACGAGCTGTTCACCGCGGCGGCCTGGCAGGACTTCCTGAGCACGCCCTACCGGGTCACCGGCACGCGCGACCGGATGGGCATGGTGCTGGAGGGCAAGCCGCTGGCCCACCGGGACGGCTACAACATCGTCTCCGACGGCATCGTCTTCGGCTCCATCCAGGTGCCCGGCGCCGGCCTGCCGATGATCCTGCTGGCCGACCGGCAGCCGACCGGCGGCTATCCGAAGATCGCCACGGTGATCGGGGCCGACCTCGTCACGCTGGTGCAGGCCCCGCCGGGCACGGCGCTGCGCTTTCGCAGCGTCACCGTCGCACAGGCCGAGCGGGCGGCGGTCGCGGCGGCCGAGGCCGCCGCGCGGCTGGAGGCGGCGGCGGCCGCCGCGCCGGTCGACCTCTACTCCTCCGAGCATCTGCTGTCGGTCAATCTCATCGACGGCGTCGTCGGCCCGGAGCCGGCCTGAGCCGCCTTGCGGGCGCGCCCGCAAGGCCGCGACGCGGCGGTCGATGGGTTTGCCTGACGGCGCTCTCCTTCCACAATGGCGTCTCGTCGCCGGGCCGGCCCGCCGCGCCCGGCGGCCGACGCCTGCCCGAGGCGAAGGGGCGCGGGCCTCTTCTTGACTCGGTGTGTCATTGGTATACCATGGGGATGCCGCTCAATGGTGAAACGAAAGATTGAAGACGTGGCAACGCGCGATCAGAACGGAGCGGCGGCCCTCGACGGGCCGGCCGGGACGGCGGCCGGGCCGGGCTGGACCACGCCCGGGCGCGGCAGCCTGGCCGAGACCGCCCGCTCGCGCATCCTCGACCTGGTGCTCTCGCGCCAGGTCCGCGCCGGCGAGCCGCTGCAGGAGCGCCGCCTGGCCGACTGGCTGGAGATGTCGCGCACGCCGGTACGCGAGGCGCTGAACCACCTCGAGGTCGAGGGGGTGGTGCGGCGGCAGGGCAAGGCCCTGATCGTGCACGAGATCACCACCCGCGAAATGATGGAAATCTTCGCCGTGCGCGAGCAGCTCGAGGGCTTCGCGGTGCGCCTGGCGACGCCGAGCGTCGACCTCGCCGAGGTCGAGCGCCTGCAGGCGCAGGTGCGCGGGCTGACGACCGATCCGGCGCCGCCGCCCCAGGAGCATTGGGCGGTCGACGACGCGCTGCACGACCTGCCGGCCAAGGCGGCCGGCAACACGATCCTCGCCCGCTACATCGCCGATCTGCGCCTGCGCACGCGCATCTTCGACATGGAGCGGCTGCCGGACCGCTTCCGCCCCGGCTGCGAGGAGCACCTGGTGATTCTGAACGCCATGCACAGGCGCGACGCCGAGGCCGCGGTCGCCGCCATGCAGGCGCACATCCGCAACGCCCGCAGCGCCATTCTGGAGAAGCTGGCGCAATACTGAAGGCGACGCGCGCGCCGCGCCGCCGGCCCCTAGGACGGAGACGAGACGTGATCAACGAAGACAGCCGAGGCGCCTATGTCATCGCCGCCACGCCCTTCGACGAGGCGGGCAACCTCGACCTGGATTCGACCGACAGTCTCGTCGACTTCTACCTCGACAGGGGCGTGCACGGGCTGACCATCCTCGGCATGATGGGCGAGGCCCAGAAGCTGAGCGAGCAGGAGACGGAGACCTTCGTGGCGCGGGTGCTCAAGCGTGTCGACGGCCGGGTCCCGGTGATCGTCGGCACCAGCAATCCGGGCCTCGACAACCTGGAGCGGCTGTCCAAGCGGAGCTGCGAGGCCGGCGCGGCCGGCGTGATGATCGCCCCGCCGCCGCAGCTCAAGACGGAAACCCAGGTCCTGGCCTACTTCGACGCGGTCTTCGCCGCGCTCGGCCCGGACGTGCCGGTCTGCTTTCAGGACTTTCCCACTGTCACCGGCGTGCATGTCTCGGTCGACACCCTCAACGCGATGATCGCGCGCCATGCCAGCCTGGTGATGCTCAAGCACGAGGACTATCCGGGCCTGCGCAAGCTGACCGCGGTGCGCCGCGCGGCCGAGCGGGGCGAGACGCGCCGGATCTCGATCCTGGTCGCCAACGGCGGCCTGTTCTATCCGCTGGAGATGCGGCGCGGCGCCGACGGGGTGATGACCGGCTTCGCCTATCCGGAGATGCTGGTGCGCGTCTACGAGCTGTTCGAGCGGGGCGAGGCGGAAGCGGCGGAGGACCTCTTCGACCTCCACCTGCCGCTGCTGCGCTACGAGTTCCAGCAGGGCCCCGGCCTGGCGATCCGCAAGGAGGTGCTGCGCCGGCGCGGCGCCATCCGCTGCGCGGCGACCCGCCAGCCCGGCCCGCGGCTCGACGCCGACGAGCAGGCCGAGCTGACCACCCTCATGACCCGCCTGGAGCGCCATCTCGCCGCCCGTCCCGAGCTGCTGGGCGACCGCGGCGCCGCCTGAGCCTTTCTTCCCGCCCTCCGTCCAAGGGGATTTCGAACATGGATCTCGGTCTGTCCCAACGTCGCGCCCTGGTCTGCGCCTCCAGCGCCGGGCTCGGGCGCGCCTGCGCCGAAAGCCTGGCCGCCGAAGGCGTCGCCCTGACCCTGGCGGCCCGCCGCGAAGGCCCGCTGCGCGAAACCGCCGAGCACCTGCGCCAGACCTACGCGGTGCCGGTCACCGAGCTGGCCGTGGACGTCACCAGCCGCGCGGGACAGGCCGCCCTGCTGGAGGCCTGTCCGGACCCGGACATCCTGGTCACCAACGCCGGCGGCCCGCCGCCCGGCGACTTCCGCGACTGGGAGCGCGACGACTGGATCGCCGCGCTGGACGCCAACATGATCGCGCCGATCCTGCTGATCCGCGGCGTGGTCGACGGCATGATCGAGCGCCGCTTCGGGCGGATCGTCAACATCACCTCGGGCGCGGTGAAGGCGCCGATCGCGGCCCTCGGCCTGTCCAACGGCGCGCGCACCGGCCTGACCGGCTTCGTCGCCGGCCTGGCGCGCCAGGTCGCGCGGCACAACGTGACAATCAACAACCTGCTGCCCGGCCCCTTCGAGACGGCCCGCCTGGAGAAGACCCTGGCCGGCGCGGCCAAGGCCGCCGGCATCACCGTCGAGGAGGCGCGCGAACGCCGCCGCAGCGGCAATCCCAGCCAGCGCTTCGGCGACCCGGCGGAGTTCGGGGCCGCCTGCGCCTTCCTGTGCAGCGCCCAGGCCGGCTACATCACCGGCCAGAACCTGCTGCTCGACGGCGGCGCCTTCCCCGGAACGCTCTAGCCGCCCACCCCGGCCGCCCATCCGGGCCGCCCGCCCTGCCACGGCGCGGCCCGGCCCGTTTCCCGCCCCACCCGGAGGTCCCAGCCATGACCGGTCCCTTCAAAGGCGTTCTCGTCCCGGTCGTCACGCCGTTCGATGCCGACCTGGCGCCCGACAGCAAGCGCTTCGTCGCACTCTGCCAGGCGCTGCTCGACGCGGGGGCGGCCGGCTTGGCCGTCTTCGGCACCACCAGCGAGGCGAACTCGCTGACCGCCGGCGAGCGCAAGGCGCTGCTGCAGGAGCTGGTCGCCGCCGGGGTGCCGGGGGCGCGCCTGATGCCGGGGATCGGCGCCTGCTCCTTCATGGAGACGGTGGAGCTGCTGACCCAGGCGGCCGAGCTGGGCTGCGCCGGCGCGCTGATGCTGCCGCCCTTCTACTACAAGGGCGCGGCGGCCAGCGACGCGGGCCTGTTCGACTTCACCGCCGAGGTGCTGCGCCGCACCGAGGGGGCCGAGACCGCGCTCTACCTCTACCACATCCCGCCGGTCGCCCAGGTCGGCTGGTCGGCGCCGCTGATCGCCCGGCTGCGCGAGGCCTTCGGGCCGCGCATCGCCGGCCTCAAGGACTCCTCGGGCGACTGGAGCAACACCCAGGCGCTGCTCGAGGGCTTCACCGACTTCGACGTCTTCCCCGGCTCCGAGGTCTTCCTGCTGCAGGGTCTGCGCGCCGGCGGCGCCGGGTGCATCACCGCGACCGGCAACCTCAATCCGGCCGGGATCGACGCGGTGTTCCAGGCCGCCGCGCGCGGCGACGCCGAGGCCGAGGCCCTGCAGGAGCGGGCCAGCCAGGTCCGCCGCAGGGTGCAGGACGCCGGCGCGCTGATCCCGACGATCAAGGCCTACCTCGCGCTGAAGTCGGGCGACCCGGCCTGGGCGCGGGTCCGGCCGCCCCTGCGCGCCGCCGACGCCGAGGCGGTGCGGCGCCTCGACCGCGACCTCGACGCGCTCGGCTTCGACTTCTCCCTGCGGCTCTAGGGAGCGACGCGAGGGATGCGCTGCCTGCTGGTCCAACCCATTCACCCGGCGGGGCGGGACCGGCTGATGGCCGCCGGCGTCGAGCTGTGCACGCCGGCCTCGACCCGGCCGGCCGACCTGGCCGCGGCCCTGGCCGACTGCACGGCGGTGATCACCCGCGACGCCGGCCTGCCGGCCGAGGCCATCGCCGCCGCGCCGCAGCTTCGCGTCATCGTCTCCCACGGCGCCGGCATCGACGCCATCGCCGTGGCCGCCGCGGCCCAGCGGGGTATTCCCGTGGCCAACACGCCGGGCACCAACGCCCAGTCGGTGGCCGAGCTGACCGTCGCTCTCGCCCTGGCCGCGGCCCGCCGCCTGCCGGCGGCCGAGCGGGCGCTGCGCGCGGGCGACGGGTCGTTTCGCGAGCGCCACCGTTTCTTCGAGCTGGCCGGCCGCCGCGCGCTGATCGTCGGCTTCGGCGCCATCGGGCGGCGCAGCGCGCGGATCCTCGCTCAGGGCTTCGGTCTCGACATCCTGGTCTGCGCCCCGCGCGTCGACACCGCCGAGCTGAGCCGGCTCGGCTACCGCCGCGCGGCGGATTTGCACGCGGGGCTGGCCGCCGCCGACCTGGTCTGCCTGCACGCCCCGCTGACGGACGAGACCCGCGGCCTGCTCGACGCCGCGGCCTTCGCCCGGCTTCCGCAGGACGTGCTGCTGGTCAACACCGCGCGCGCCGGCCTGATCGACGAGCCGGCCCTCCTCGCCGCGCTCGATGCCGGCCGCGTGGCGGCCGCCGGCCTCGACGTGTTGGCGCCGGACAGCCCCTTGCGCGACCATCCCGACGTGATCCTCACGCCCCACCTCGGCGGCTCGACCGAGGAGAGCCTGGCACGCACCGCCCTGGCCGCGGCCGACTGCGTCCTCCAGGCCCTCGCCGGCCAGCATCCCGACAGCATTGTGAATGCCGCCTGCCTGGATGGCGCCGCGCGCGCCGGGAGCGCCGGCGCATGAGCGCGATCGGCCAGACCATCGACCGCCTCTTCGCCGCGCTGGCGCCGATCAGCCGGCCCGGCGAGGGCGTCACGCGGCCGGCCTACAGCGCCGAGGAGCAGGCCGCCCACGACCTGATGGCGCGCGAGGCGGCGGCTCTCGACCTGGAGGTCGCCGCCGATGCGATCGGCAACCTCTACATGACCCTGCCCGGCCGCGACCGCGCGCGCCCCGGCATCGTGATCGGCTCGCACCTGGACAGCGTGCCCGGCGGCGGCGCCTACGACGGCGCGGCCGGGGTGGTCGCCGGCCTCGCCCTGGCGGCGGCGCTGCGCGCGGAGGACGCGCGCCCGCCGGTCGACCTCACGGTCATGGCGGTGCGCGCGGAGGAGAGCGTCTGGTTCCCCGTCTCCTACCTCGGCTCGCGCGGGGCGCTCGGACGCCTGGAGCCGGCGGCGCTGGCGGCGCGGCGCAGCGACACCGGGCAGACGCTCGAGCAACACCTGCGCGCGGCGGGCTTCGACCCGGAAGCGATCCGCCACGGCCGCGCCGCGCTGTCGCCCGAGCGCGTCGGCGCCTACCTGGAGGTGCATATCGAGCAGGGGCCGGTGCTGCAGCAGCGCGGTCTCCCGCTCGGCCTGGTGACCGGCATCCGCGGCGGCCTGCGCTTCCGCGAGGCCCGGATCACCGGCGCCTGGTCCCACTCCGGCGCCACGCCGCGCGCCCTGCGCCAGGACGCCGGCCTCGCCCTGGCGGAGGTCATGAGCGGCGTCGAGCGGCTGTGGGACGAGGCCGAGGCGGCCGCGCGCGACCTGGTCGCCACCTTCGGCATCTTCGGCACCGAGCCGGCGCGCCACGCCTTTTCCAAGGTGCCGGGCGAGGTGAACTTCTGTCTGGATCTGCGCAGCAGCGAGGCGGCGCTGCTGGACGAGCTGCCCGCGCGCCTGACGGCGCTGGCCGCGCAGGTCGGCGCACAGCGGCGGGTCGCGGTCGAGCTCGGCCCGATCAGCCGCAGCCAGCCCGCGCGCATGGACGACGGCCTGCGCCG
>CAJNJA010013130.1:0-38549 GCA_905231915.1 Symbiodinium necroappetens | reverse complement strand
CGAAACCAAAAAACCAAAAAAACAAAGCTTCACGGAGAATGCTGGAACAGTTTTGTTTTTTTGTTTTTTTGGTTCTTTGGTTTATCCCTTATCTTGCAACACTACACCTGTCTATATGTAATTCCCTGAACCCCCAAACTTCCAGCCGAGGACTGCAAGGGCTTCAATGTGTGGGTTCAGGGTTTCGGATTTATGGGTTTGGGTTGTTTCATATTTTGCTGTTGTTTTGGGGTTTCATGGGATTGAGGGAATCAAACAGGAACCCGGAGGAGGAATTAGGAGCGATTTCGGAAATTTAGGGTCCAGTGTATTTGCAAGGGTCACAGTACCGGAGGCTAGTTGAGGATCGCAAGCTTAAGGTCGCATGCGCAGGGCTCATTTGGGGCATGCGCGCGGGGTTAGGACTGGAACTTGCAAAACCCTAAACCCTAAACCCTGCTAAACCCTAAACGGCCCTAAAACCCTAAATTGCAGAAGCTATCCTGAACAGATTCTCGCCCTCTTTTGGAAGTTAGGGCTATCTATACTTATCAAATTTCAGATATTCATAATTTTGAAGCCGCCGGCACACCGTGTTTATGCTTAACCCGAACACGATGTGTACATACAAGCATGATGCTAGTGTACCACCAGGCCCAACATCAAATAACAAAAAGCCGAGTCCACATTTTTTTGAGTACTCGGACTCGAGTCCTTGTTTTTTTGATGACGTAGCCGAGTCCATGATATACGAGGCCTCGGATCCAAAAGGTAAATAAATAAATAAAATATATATATATATATGTACATTATATATATATTGTGTACTTATCTAGTTGCATAGACACACATATACCTGTAAATATACCTGTGCATGTACAAGCACACATACACATACATCAACAAAGGTAAACCTAGACATACACGTACACATGCACATACATACAAAAACACAAAAAACACGGGTACTCAAAGGTGCCAAAAAATATGACATACATATATATATATAGATACATGCATGCCTGCGTGCATACATACATAATATAGACACACAGCTACATGCATGAAACATACACAAGGTATTATACATAGTCAAACATTTCAAGGTTTTGGACAACCCATCTTCAGCCACCAGGGTTTGGTCCATCATCTCCTTCTGGTGGCGCTCTGGTTGTGATTGACCCCAGGCTCTGCACCATCAGCTGGGATGGCCATTTCACACCCTTACTAGGGTTGCCACCATTCGGGTCCGGATTTGCCAGCTACATCAATCGTCGTCCTTAGATTTCGGGCCTGCGCCCCGACGTCAGGGCCTGTAGAGACCCGGGGATTAGTAACCTCTTGTCGGTTGGTCGGGACTTGTCGCAGTGGTGCTATGCAGAGAGACTGCCGTTCTTCTGCTGCCATGTGTCAGCTTTATCGATAAGGAGTGGCACGATTTTTCAACATTGGCCGTCACTGTTCACGGCTTCCGACGGTTACCCTGCTCGAGTTTGCGAACTGCTCCATGTCGCACTTGTCGCTTATCTGTCTCTCACTCTTGCTCTCTTCTAGGCCGGAGTGCGCTTGAAGCCGTGCCAGGAGGCCCAGCCGCTTGCAGCTCCGAGGTTCGGCTTCTCCAATCCGATGGCAGGAAATGGCATGGACTGCTCAGGCGGCGCCAGGTCGGCACGGTCCGCTTCCGCCAACAAAGCTTTGCCTTTGCACCGGATGGAGACCCAGCCCTCCTTGGGGCCGTTTCCTCTCAGCAGCCTGTAGCGAAGCCGGGAGGCTGCTGCGCCGCTCGAACTCGAGCTATCTGCCTCATGCTGAAACAATGCGAGCCAGGGAGGGACAGCCGTCTCACCTTCGCCCCCACTCTGTGGGCTGGGGCCACGACTAGCGCTAAAACGAGGGCGCCGAAGCTGAGGCGTCCGAGGACAGGAGTCTGGAGGCCCTGCGTTCAGAAGAAAAACAACGACTTCACCACAACGGCGCAAGGAAGCCACGAAGGGAAGCAAAAACGAACAGCACAAAAAAGCTGTGTAGCAAGGATAAGTGAACATGCCGATTACCACATCTCTCCTGGCCCTCGCGCACAAGGATTCCACAGGCGCTCTCCCCACTCTTGTCACCAATGTCACCGAGGACGCGCCACAATGCCATGGCACAGTACCGGCTGAACTCATCTCAGAACATCTCCGAACTATTCCTTCATCCTTTCGTGAATGACTTGGTTCGGGTATTAGTTCGGGTAGGGCACTTCCCGTCTGCGAAAGCCGGTGGAGGCGGAGGCTCATCTCGCGAACTTTTCAACGTGCGAAGTGAAGAAAATGCGCTGCGCGTTTTCCTGGGGGCTGGAGCCTGCCCAGGAGCTGGTGGAGGAGGCTTCGGCATCCTGTCGCCTGCGCGCTTGGGGCGAGATACAGTCGCAAGCCACCGAGGTCCCAGCGTGGCCTCACGGGGTCCGAGGGACCGGCCGGTTGCCGTGCTGTCTGCCCTTCTGCTTTAGATTCTTTGGCTCTTTCTTGCGTTTGCTGCCCGCTGTCCCACATGGTCTCTCAGGCACTGCCACAGCCGAGAGCCGGTTACAGCAAGCGGTGCGAGAAGAACTTGAATATGCTTAGTTGCCAGGCCCGTTGCAGCTTCGCAGTGAGGCTTTGCCGGAAGATTGCGACAGGCAGCCCTGAGCATCCACACGGAATAACATGACCAGGGCGCAGACTGGACTGTCGAGCACGTTGCTGGCATGTGAGCCGCTACTTTGTGCCGTGTAGCGTAGACTTAATGGATGGAATGCTGACACTGTGCGTCGTTTGTAATCCCCGGTCTGCGGGACGCCTTGAAGACCTGTTCCACGCAAGCATCTGTAGGACACGATGAGAAGCCATCCACTTTCACGGACCTCGAATCCGTTTGTGGTGGTGGTGGTGGTGGTGGCAGCTTGCACATACTAGTATACACCTCCAACAACGAGCAAAGACAAAGTAGCAATATGTTCACCAAGGATTCGTGTCATATCGAGAGCCTTGCGACAATTGCTTATCCACCAGTGTAAGTCATCGCAGACTGTAGCGGGAAGCTCCCAAAATCGACCACTGCTCCGCGACTGACCCGACCGTTCCGACCTTACTGACCTTACTGGAGTCGGCCGGCATTTTCGGCAAGTGCGCATTCCTTTTCTTCTCCCACTCCAAGAGGCTTCGCTCCGTCTGCTGAAGGGGACGCTGCAGAATCCACAACTTGACACCTACAAAGGGACTCCGCCAAGCGTCTTTCACTCGCACTGTCTACACATGTCTACACTTCGAGTATTGTAATTGACTTTCACTTCCGGCTTGGTAGGCAGAGACCACAAGTCAAGTGCACTGAGGATTGCCACTTGGAAAGGGGCTGTTCATGGTTGTCCGAGGCACAACACAGAAACCCAAGCCTATGAAGAGCTTATGTCACATCGCTGTTTCTTCCTTCTTGCTTTCGTCCGCTCGGACGACTCCCCTTCCAGACGCCCGGCTCCTGCAAAATCGCACTGCGTGGGCCATCGAAGCACTGGATGCAAATTCCAACAGAACCGAAGCAACAAGTTCGCTGAAAGTGGGGAGTCGCTTATTGCGGAAGGGGCTAGGCTATGCTAGGCTAGGCCTTACAGGCGATTCATCTCCGCATCTCGCTGCGCTTCGGAGGCCAACGAGTTTTTGGTAAAAGAGGCCAACGGGATGGCGCTCCTCGGGAGCGCCAACACATTCCCGTCTGAGCCGATGAGAATCCGAGAATCCCCGTCTCAGTCTTAGTCGTGACCGAAGCAGGGCGTGGGGGTGTGCAGGGGGTGCACCGCTGCGGTTCCAAAAGGCCTGGGCACTTCATCTCTTCATCAAGCCCTCCAGACAGTCTGCAAGCAGTGCAGATGCCGCCGATCCCGCCTCCCACTTCGGGGCAGCCATCACCGGGCGAAGACCTAGCAGCAGCATCGGATGCAATCCAAGGATTCAGCACATTGACGTCTTGCCTCCTGCCCTCGCTTGTTGGAGACCTCCCAGACACGGCAGACAGGTCTTTCGCATTGCCGTCACTATCTCGGCAGCCGCACCGGGAGAGGCGCAGAAGCTCCAGCAGCCTCAGAGAGAAGAATCGTGCACAAAGCTGGTCAGTGCGGAGGGCTGTGAAGAGCTTAGTCTGCTGCACTCCAAGGCATGGATGCGCTGCCCAGCCTTTCGCAAGAGACTTTAAAGCCGCCATCTGTGCAGATACGTGCAGCAGATGCGTGCAGCATCGAATCGCCCCCACCTTGAGCTCCAAGAGCTCATCGGCCCCAAGCGCTCACCCGCCGGCATTGTCGGGGTGGTTTGAAGCCCGAAGCCTATGTTTCCGGACACTGCGGACACTGTCTTGTCGCCAAAGGGGAAGGCGCAGGGATGAGCTGGAGGTAAGCCGTTTGCACTGGACAGGGAAAGGTTTGCCCCTGGCCCAGTGCCCGCTGGAAGGGCATTGGGCCCGACCGGCGCCACGGCTCGGGGCCCGTGTCCAACCCGACCCAGCTCCTCCGCATTCCGGACGTTCGCAGTGCCCAGCTCTGGGACTTCCGGGCCACCAAAACCTGCCAAAAAATAGGACGGTCGGCTCACGGTCGGCTCACGGCGTCTCCAGTTCTTCCGGGCCTGGTGCTTCGAGAATCTCGAGGCTTGACATCTGCGCAGCGAGTGGTTTCAGCTCGAGCTCAGAACACTTGTCCATTTTAGCTTTGGCCTGTGGCTCGCGGTAGGGCCTGGGGGTTACAAGATGCGCTGACTTGCAAAGAGCACTCATTCCTTTCAGCTTCCGGCTGCTTCGGAGGTGGTGCCTAAGCTGCCAATGGCATGCCAGAAACGATTCGTGGTTGTGAAGCAACCGAACCAATGCGAATCTGGGATCGTTGCCGTAACTCTGGGGACCTGCAGATCCCACCTCCGAACAAGACACGGATGCCTGGGGAATCCCCGTCCTATCCCTATCGGCAGAGACGTCCGTCCAAGAATCCACCGACTGTGCGAACGCATGCCTTCACCTGTAACTTTCAGCTTCGGCAGCATTGCTCCCTGGCCTCTGTTCCCGGGGCTCCTCGTCACCTTCTTCTTCGGACTCGCCTGAGCAACTTACATACAACAATGCGCATCGACTTTGTGGGTTTTTAGTCGCTGTCTTCCTCAAAACACGGTGCATGCATTGTGTGTCAGCAGTACGGAGGCAGTGTCCTAGCGAAGCAAACTCAACGAAAAGATTCTGAATTCTGAGGTCATCGCTCTCCATGAAGGAGAAGTTGGGGAAGGCCTCCTCCCAACCCCCACATCGACGCCGCATCGCCACTGCTTTCGACCCCGCCTCTACCCCAAAGGCCTCTTGACCAGACCTCGGCGCGGCAGTGGCTAGGCGAGCACCTTCTTGCCCCGTCTGCGGCAGTGGCAACTTCTCCGGAGTGGTGGAGGCCGTGGATGCAGAGCCAACGCCCTTCTTTTCCTGCAATCGAGAGACATGCGGGTCTGCTTGGCACTTCTTGCACTTCCTGCCGGTCCTCCAGTCGCTCCTGCCGGTCCTCTTCACACAAAAGCCAACAATGGATGCATCGAGCGCTCGGATCCTGGCTCCTGGCCTGGGGAGGCGCGGCAGCGGCGTCCGCATCGAACTTCTTCAGCAGTGTGACCAAGTAGGCAGGCCAGTTCTTCACGTCCTGTCGACTTGCACTTGCACTACTTGTACTGTGCATACACCGTACAGAGCCAAGATTTGGGGATCTTTCCTGGCGAGTCTTGTTCATGGTGCACTGGTGGACCATCTGCAAGGCGGCTTTTAGCCGGGCCCTTCGCACAGCAAACTGATTCGAACCGAACGAGTTACAGGACCACGCTCTCTTTGCGCGCCGTCCGCCGGAGCCGTGCAGCGCGTGAAGATGCCTCAGATACTTGAACGCACATCGCGGCTTCGGTGCTCTGCAGCACATGGTCGGACATGCTGCCCAGGTTTACACCGGCCGAGACACTGCCGGACGCGCGCGTCGAAGAACTGGTGCTGCAGCCTCGCGCGAGCGAATCTGCGAGGCTTCGAAAAGAAAGGATGATGCGCAGGCTGGGCTGAGGCAGGGGCGCAGCCTTAGCCAAGAATGCAATCAGCAAGAAAGGTTCCTGTTCTCCCTACAAGTACCTACCGCTCTTCTGAGAATGCCTGGGACATCAGGTTCTTGCAGTTACCGAGGTTTTGCTTTCAGGCTGTTCACAGATACTGCTTGTGACTGACATCAGAAACGATCGTAGACGTAATCTTTCCAATGCGTCTGGGTGCGCCAGTGTTCCCGGCACAGCTTCTTCGTGTCCCTTCACCATCAGCTCGGCAGAGGCGGAGCAACTCACTAAGGCACAAGCATTCACGCTCAGCACCGCCCGAATCTCCTGCAGATATCGATTCTTGCATCACATAGACGTCTCGACGTCTCTGACTGCCGGCCTCGAAGACCTCGTCCTTGACGCGGGGCGCTGCTTCCTCCTCCTGTCCGGGAGCTAGATGCAGACCCTCACTATATCCCCGTCCGGCACCTTCTCGGGCTTCTCGAGCGCATCTTTCTCTCCTTCCTTGGCATCCTTGCTGTCCTTGCGGTGTCCCTCTTTCGACTTCCAACCCTGCAAGGGAACGTTGCGTCCAAGTTTGCGTATGAGGCTAGACAGACGAGGGGCCTCGTGCCTCGGGCCTTTGGAGAGGGACCCACCCTAGCAAGTCGAACAAAGACCCTTGGAGGAGGCCTTGCCGCGTGACATGCCACGGCCCTTGCCCTTCGCCTGAGACAGCAAACCCCCTCTCTTCCTCAACACCTCATCAAATACAGAGCACCAAGTACAGTTCAAAGACACGGCCTCGTCGCCCTTGGCGAAGCTCATGCCGTAGCCATAGGCGGTATAGCCATAGCCATAGCCGCCAGGGCCATACCCGTAGTTCCCATACTTCCCGCTATACTGCGCCCACGGAGGGCCGGCCACAGGACTGTGGGCTGGGGGTGGGTTGGGAGGGTTGGGAGGCTTAGGAGCATTGGGAGGACCAGCGCCACCAGGCAATGGCTCCGACGGTCCCGTGTGGGCATCTGTTTCCGTCAGCCCCATGGCTGTGACAGTACCAACGCGACCTTGAACACGACAGAGAGTCATAACCGCACAAAGCTCAACACTTCGGACGTGCTTCTGAGTGCGGAACCCGTCATGTTTGGGGGCCAGAACGCAACGATCACGTGCTCTCTACGAGGGTTGCCAGAAAACCCGTCTGAGTACATTTGCAAATGCAGTGGTGTGCTTGGGTGATGCTGATAACGTGCAGCTCGCGTTCACATCTCGCAAAAGAGAATCTACAGATGCAAGTCGTTCTTCACTTCGGTCCCCTTGAGCCCGTCAGTGTTGCCGAGGCTCCCGGATTTCCCTGCCAGTTGGGGTCAAAGACTCTTGTCAGGTGGAACATGCCGGAACACCGCGCGCCCTTTTGACTCCACAAGCCTCTCGGCCTTGATTGTTGGTAGCTAGCCCAACCTGGTGAGGAAAGCAGTCAGCGCATGTGGCGCAGGTGCCAATGTGAGCAGAGAAGGCGGCGGCCTGGACAGGGTCTCCTTTGCAGCCTCACGAACGCCGCGATCGGCATCCTCACGGGCCACCACCCTGGCAAGGCGAGCAGCAAAGTGTAAACTGTCCGCGCCGCTTTGGAATGCCTAACCTCCTAATTTTTCGAAGAAAAAGGCATGCAGTGCAACATGCATGCCTCCTATCTCTTGGCCGCAGTGCCGGCTTGTTGAAATGTCCAAGCTCCGTCTGTTTCAGCTGCTCCGGTTCACCAGGCGAGCACTGAACCAAGGACATGTGCAGAGCGTGCACTGCTTGGAACATGATGGTGTGCTTTCTGCCCAGCAGGAGTCAATTCCAGAAGTCGCTGCTGCAGACCCGCTGGGCGAACCTTTAACCTGCCAGACTGAGTAAGCTTGTTGCCGGTTCTGAACGGCAGGCGGCCAAGATGCGTTCGGTGATCATCACCAGTAACCAGTACCATCATCATACTCAGCATCGCTGCCGCCTTCATCGTCAAGGTCATGATGCTAGCCAAAGAACAATCCAACCCACCATATCGTATCATCAGATCATATCATGAAATCATGATATCATCATCACCATCATAGCATCAGCATCATTATCACCAGCATCACCATGCCTAAAAGCAGCTACAAGAGGCAAAGTAGCAGCGAGAGTTATGTAACAGGTGCGTGTGCTCTGTTATTTCTTTCTGTACGGTTGCGAGGCAAGAAAAGCTTGGATATCCGGTCTGCACTGGCCTGAGGCGGTTGAGAAGGCTTTCACTGACAGGCGCCAAGGCCTCCACAGCCTCCAAGGCCTGAGACTTTTCGCGTGCATTGTGGTGTCCGCACCTGCTTCAGTTCCTCGGGATCTTTGGGACCAGGCGCGTTTGCGCACCGGCACGAAGCCGTCCTCGAACATGTCTTCGAGGAGCCTCGGCAGGCGCAGCGAGGCTCCTGTCTCTGTCAACCTGCCTTTGCCTCTCTTCCTTCCTGCCCCCCCAAGGCATGATGCATGGCATACACTCTATCCTCTATCCCGACTGAACAGAAAAAAAAACGTGAAGAAACTCTACTCCCAGGAGACATCCGAACAGAAAGGCCGACTCTGTTGGACCTGAGATGGATTAGTCAGCCGGCAAGAAGACTGCCAGAGTTCCGCTGTCGGCATCACCCCAGTGCACGGAAGGCTCGGCAGGCGCGAACACGAAGCAGCAGACGCCGCCAGAAGCACAGCCTACCAAGGGCCTACTACTTTCCGGGAGTCCGATCAACGAGCGCAGGCATATTTTGCAAGCTTTTCAGGCGCACACCGCAACCCCGAGCAAGGCCGTGTCTTTTTTCGTCGAGTGTCGCTTGTGGCTTTGGGTGGGTTCTCCTCCATTCCTTGATGGGCTAGCCCTCGGTGTGACGCTGTCATTCCAGGTAGGCACGCGCAGAAAGGAGTATAGCATAGCTTGGAATATGGCCTCTCACAGACTTGAACCTTAGCCTTTGATGCACTGGTTTCGGAGTCCATATGATGAATTTCAGCTGGAGGCTTGGACTGCTCCGGCATGTAACAAGACTCGGACCCATACCGGCCATGCCGATAACTTCAACCCCCTCTAACCTGAACGGCACAAAACGCCGGCTCCGTTTGTTCTCTCTCTCTGTCTGCGGGACAAGGGGCGAGGTCTTGTCTTGTCTTGTCTCGTCTCCGACCCTGCAGGCTCACTCCAAGCTTCCCACGCCAAAGTCCGGGCATCGCCCTTGTGACCTAAGCGGCCAAGGGCCACCACAGCCCTCGCCCGCACGAAGCAGTCCTGCGGTAGGCAGGCTCCACGGGTCACCTTCCTGGAGCAAATGACGTTCCGTCATGCCTCGTCAGCCAAGCGTAAGGACACTTTGGACACAGCCACCACATCCTGGCGCAAACGGCTTGTAGAACCACCACTCTCACACACGCGAAGAAGGAATCGGTTGACTGTGAGACCTCTGGCTCTGCCACCTCAGCGACGGCATCCACAGCAGCCTGTGGAAAAGACATCGGCACGTCAGCGAGTTACATCATTCACGCAACATAGTCTGACATCAGCAGTGTGCTATGGGCCCCCGCCTCCCGCACGAAGATGTCCTCGTCCTGCCACAGCTGCAAGAACCGATTTTCACATCACCCACTTGCACATCCACCTCGAGATGCTTGTAGAGCAGTGCCAGGTGGTTTTCCTCTCCACGGCCTGCCACCTTCTGAGACCAGGCGAGCATGCAAAGGAGATGTTGTCGAGGTGCCAGGGTTGCAAAGCAAGCTTTAGGCTGGAAGTCTACGTCGTCTACGCTACACAGTGCATATCTTGCCAGTGGTGCTCTGACTTTCCTTAATCGCCTTTTTCTTGCGAGCCCTCGGTTCAATAACTTTACGAGTAGCCGTGGCTTGAGAGGCTGCTGCGATAGCCGGATAGTCACAGCAGAAGCAACTCTGTGGGGTGTTCTGTCCAGCACCAGCCGCTTTCCAATACCGGAGGCTGGCCCGCTGCTATGGAGCAGGCGGGGTAGAGGTATGTGACGATCGAGTGGGGCAGCATCTCGTTACGGTCAAAATAACCCACTACTCCCATTCCCTCCCGTGGTTTAGGCGCCGAGCTCGTGCTTGGTTTCCCGACAGCGGGAAACTAAACTTAAACGAAGTAAGACGCAAGATAAGAAGCTCTTGACAATGTGGTGATACGGTAAGCAGTCGACTGGCAAAGGACTTTAGGATGCGAGGCTGGCTCCCTCCAACTGTCACCACCTTTGATGGTCAAGGCGGAAGTTCTGGCGGTCCACCAGTTCCGAAGTCTTGGTCTTTCAGTTGGCTATCAGTTGGTTAAACTTGCTGCCCTCTCCGAACTCGATACCTTGTCCCGTCCCCTGTACTGCCCAACAGCTGGCTGTGCCTGTTTAAGTGTGTCCACGGCCGTCTTTCTGGCGAACCAATCCTCGTCCTTCAAGAGCTCCCGGCAGGCGCCCAGGGTCTCGCGAGGTCACCGTCTGACCGTGGCTGAAACCCCGCTTCAGCGAGGCAGCGAGGCCTTGGCATCCCCGCGCGGAGCATCTTTGCCAAAGCCGTCCAAGCGCTTCCGATGCCTGCTACAGGGACAAAGGACTGTGCAACTGGACACGAGCAGAGACGGATGCGACGCCTGTGCAGCTCTTGTGCCCTGGACACCACGGCACTTCGGAGCGTGGTCCGAAGCAAACCCTCGGCCTTGGCTGGAGCAGGCAAACATGCCGCAAAGTTCTGATACCCCACTGCCTTCGGCACAAGACGCCCCAGAGCGACTAGCCTCACAAGACAGACGCGGCCCTAGGGAACTTGATGCATGCATGGTCCATCGCCTCATCTCTCCGCGGGCGACGGCCCATCACTCCGAGCCAGGCTCGGGCTCTCGCGCAAGGGCGCTCTCTCACAAGCTTCTGCCACACACACCCGCACCGCCACTCACACGCCCGCGCCAATTTTTTTTGTCAGGCTTCCGCCGTTGAAGGATCCGGCCGGCCGAGCCCCCGGAAAGTTAGCTTCGGGTTGGGGTGATCGAGACTTCGGGGCAAAGGGAGCCGAGTTGAGGTGTCGCAGGAGGCTCGGCCAGGCTGATGAGGCGTGCTCAGGTGCCGTACTTGCCGGTGCGGGAGGGCCTGGCAGAGTTCCAATTCTAGCATCGGCTTCTGTAGAATGGAGTATACGAGTACTGGAAGATTGCAGGCGTCCAGAAGCCTCATGCGATACTTGGCGATGACACGCGTCTCGTAGTCGCTTCGCTGGTCCACCTGTTGCTCTTGCCCCCTGCATGACAATGGCAGCAACAGCTCCGGCAGTACCTTGCTCGGGTCGTACTCCTCCTCGTTCCAGTCCGCCTGAGAGGCCCGCAAGCGAGAGACGGACAGGCGACACGAACGGGTCAGGCCGACAGAGAGGCAGAGAGGCGGATGGACCCAAGAAATCCCGAGAGCAGGATTCCTAAGTCCGAGCCGTGGACCAGGAGACACCGGAAGACTTGCAGACCCTTTTCGAAGTTGAACAGGGCTGCTCGTGGGGACGAGATGGCGGGACAGCCAATGGCAGGTATTTCAAGGCCGTCATGTGCGCAGGTCCCAGCCCCTTTTTCCCCAAGTGGGCCACCAGGCCTCTTGCAACAGAGCGACGTATGCAGAAGCAGCTTACAGAAGCAAGGCTCTGTGTCAGAAAGCTGCCTGCACTCCGAGTGTTTGAAAGATTTGACGCGGCAGATGGCAGATGGAATATGCAGACAGACACAAGGACAAACGAAAAGCGAAGAAAGAACGGCAGGGGGCCCGAGCGGAACCCCATGAAGAGTCAACTGCACGCAAAACACGGGTGTCGGGCCATGTCCTGCTTCCAGACAGGGAGGGGATACCTCGCGAAAATCGCTTGCAAAGAGCATGGCGGCACAATTGTTGCGGCGCACGTGTCCCATTCTTGCTGCGGATACTCAGGATCTGGAATCTCATCCTCGCGTCCGTCAAGGCGGAGGTCGGCATACCTAATCAAGCTTCATGAATCAAGACATCCCGGAGAAAGAAGAGATGTTGCAGGTGCCTCTTGTCCATTTCCGTGCGTTCCTGTCAGTGTGGGGTCTAGGCACGAGTGCATGGCCAGCATGCAAGGCCATGCCGCACTCTGCCTTGTCAATGGGGATGATGTTCCTCTTGCCAACCATACCACGCAGAAAGTACCTGAGTCTGAGTGGAGCCGTGCCGAGGGAAAGAGTCAGTCAGCTAGTTGAACATTGAATGCCTGCAGTCAGTGGCGAGCGCACGCATTCTTGTTGCGTCCAATGAAGCCTCGCCTCATTACCTGAATCCTGGTGATCAGTGGTGAGTGCATGGGGAACTGGAACTCGTAGCCCACCTGGAGAGCAGAGCTGTCGGCCTAGCAACTCCATGATCATCTTCACTGAGGCTGCCGGCGGAGGACAGGCCCTTGCCGATCATTGCTCGGACCGTCATCGTGCGCGCGTGGTACTCCCCCCTGCGCCAGAAGTGCCAGAAGGGCCCGACTTCAGTGGCAATGCACGGGCCCAGGCCGGAAGTTCAGGATCGTGCCATCAAAGTAGGTCTCACGCAGCTGGTCCTTGGACAATCGAAGTCCCCGGACCTCCTCAACACAACAGCACAACAGCGCAGTCAGCACAGAAGCGCAGTGCCCTCGTGCTGCACTCTTCGTCCTTGTCGCCGGAGCCAGGTTTGGCCTCCAAGTAATAGACGCGCACCGTGTCGCCTGCCTGCGCGAGGCTTCGGCCCGCTCCTCCCTTGCCCCGATTATCGGCTCTTTTTTCGCCTGGAGCCGGTGCGGGAAGAAGTCCACTGGCTTCTTGTAGATATCGAAGAACTTCATGTTTACCTTGCATGTCGGAGACACGCTTCCGGCTGTGCTACGAGTGCTCGCAGTTTTGCCTTGTGGCGGTCAATGTGGCGGCGATTGTACCAAGCTTTCGGTGGCTCCTTCCAGGGCAAGGGGCTGTGAGCTCTGACGGGAATCGGGACTTTCTTCCTATCGAGTCCTCGTCGAAGGCATAGTCCGATTTCAAGGCCTGCGGCCGAACACGAGCATAAGTTGGAGTTAACGGGTTGGAGCCGGGTCAAGACTCTGTCGGGCGGCAACGCTGGACTCCTCATCCTCATCATCGAACTGCCAATCAGGCGGCGCAAGCATGGCAGTGAGGTGTCACTTTCGCGCCAGTGCACCTCCTCGTCCTCGTCCTCGTATTCCTCTTCGTCAACCTCGTCCTGGTAGGTGCTGACATGTCAGTCTTACATGTGCAAGTCAAGCCTTACTGCATCGGCTCAACTGAGGTCAGGTCCAATGCCTTCAGCGAGTGCTTTCTTCAATCTTGCTTAAGATGGCATTTTGGCAGCCGCGCTGCAGCCCGCACCTCGTTGTCTGGCTCCGCTCGCCGCACAGCTCGAGGGGCCTTGAATACATTTGGTGACGGTGTTCTACAGATTGGCTTGCAAGCTTCTGGTGCACCTCTGGCCGCACCCCCAGCGACGTCCCAACGAAAGCGTCGCTGGGCCTCTGCGCATTTAGGCGTGCGCGAAGAAATCAATCACCAAGATCACCCGCCTCAAGACTAGCGCGAGCGGCGCCAGCAGCGCTGCCACAAGAACCGGGAAGTGCCGTGCCTCGCCGCTCAACTTAGCTTCCCTCTTCCTCTTTTTGTCCTGTGCCTGTGCCCTACATTGGGTCGCCTTGGCCATGGCGGCGGGCCCGGCGCGGCTGCAGCACGGCAGTGCTGCGGGCAGCCGTGCCGTGTGCACTTCTGAGCAGGAAGGTGGCAGGCGGCCGGGGTCACGCGGCAAGCGGCTGTGCGACGGCCTGTGCTCCAGCACGGGTTTCGAAGTGCTTCACACTTGCAACATCCCTTCAAGCTGCGCAGGAGCCTCGAATCAATGA
Source organism: Symbiodinium necroappetens (assembly GCA_905231915.1). Taxonomy (NCBI): domain Eukaryota; class Dinophyceae; order Suessiales; family Symbiodiniaceae; genus Symbiodinium; species Symbiodinium necroappetens. The sequence goes on along the minus strand of CAJNJA010013130.1, from coordinate 24,591 downwards.
CCCACACTTCCAATTGGAGGCATGCAAGCGAGTGACAGCACTGCATGGTTGCAATGAAAGCGGAATGCCATTTCTGACATCATGAATGCCCGTCCGCGTTGGAGTCCAGCTGCTAAAGGTGAGCAACTAGAGTACAAGTAGCATTAACAAACGAAGCCAGACTGGGCATGCAGCATCCCTCGAGGGTGTGCGACACGCTTCTCGGCTCCATACAAGCACTAGCAAAAGACTTTAAAATCTGGACGTGAAGGATCAGAACACCTCTCGTCTCACAGTATGCCCATCCGCACTGTACATGCCGTACATCCGCTCTATATCCCTATCCACAGCTTGCATTGAAGTTTGCATCTCAGACTGGGATGACTGCTCGTCCCGCCGCCTCAGGATGCACTTTGGTCAGCTTGCAATCCATATCTGAAGCCAAAGGTGTCCCTCTTGCAGGCGAGAATCAGAATGTATGCCTCAAGATATGAACCAGGTGACTGGAGAGTGCACTCTCTGCAACAAATAGAGAAGCAAGCCTGTACAACTGCTGCATACGGTTGAACAAGGTGCGAAAGCGGTGTGCATCCTATACGCTGATACGCTTGCTGACCTGCTGAAGGCTGAAGGGTGCTCGTTCTTGCATCTACAGATAGTTCACGCTCGTGCGCTTTCGTGCAGGGTGGACGCTTGTGCTCGCGATGCCATACACTGCGAGGGGTTGGTCCATCCCTTGCTGCGTGGAGCCGAGATGCCTCCAGGAACTCTTGCTTTTGCAGAATGTCCTGAACCGGCATGGGCAACTTGTGGCAAATCTAGAGTCCTAGACAGCACGAAGAGCCGTCAATCCTGAAGTGTGTACGCAAGGCTGGTCATGTCCGAGTCTGGATCCGCGATCCGGCCCCAGTTGCCTGTGCTTCATTGCTGTGGTTTCAGCGTCATTTGCCACAGGAACATATGATGCATGGCCTCCTGTCATCTTCAGCAGAACTCTCCTTAGCATGATTGATGGGGCTGGATCATAGCTTACAGTGTCTCAAATCACGGGTAAAGGATTATGAGGGTTCTCTCTCCAGACAAGACTCTGGCCAACAAACTGCAGCTGGCATCTCGAAACGCAGGTTAAGAACACAAACCTGTTTTGCACCACAGCGATGAATTCTGCCATCTCAGAGAGGTCAACTGGGATGACCTTGTCCTTGGGCTGCTGTAGGACGCACTTCTTGCAAGAGATGTGCAATTCTTCTGCAGGAAGGGAGCCATGTTTGGCATCGAGTCTATGCTCGAATGCAGATTGTTCAGCAGATCTACCAAAACACCAAGTAGTCCCGCAAAGCCCACTGTGTGGTTGGCCTTGCAAGACGTGTGCGACCCCTTTCTTGCCAGCAGTCAAGGGTGCAAGGAAGTGTTGGCTCTGCATCTTGTCGCGCCTTCGCATTCGCAACGCAGTTTGGAAGAAACTCGAGCATGAAGGCTTGCTCCTGCATTTCTCAAGCTGCACATTCTGCCATTTCACTTGCCCAGAATGCTTGAGGTCTTTGGAATTCACCTTATCGCCCGCCCGCCTGAATGCCATCAGCCAGGAAGTGATCTATCAAGGCCATCCGCTCCCGTGCTTTTAACGCATCCCATGACGTTCGTAGCTGCAGGTAATCTTTCTCGTCTTGGACTCGTGCCAAACATGAGAGGCGAACCAGCACAAGGTCCTTCCCAACACAAATAAACAAAATGGCGTGAGCTCTGTTTATACGGTATTGGCAACTTGCAGTCCTCCGCAGAACTGAAGTTCATGTTCAATTTGCGGGCTCTCTCGTCCAAGTAGCCCCAATAAATCGCAGCCGGTGAGCACTCCATGAGGCGTTTCAGCAAACGAATGCCACTGATGACTGCAGATGCATTCCTCGGAAGCTTGGGCTTGCACATCCAGCAGCAGTTGACTTCAAATCTGGATCTGCCCTTTTGCGAGAAATGCTTGCCGAATGTCTTGCCGTTCATGAAGCGAGAACCCGTTCCTGCTGCAATTCCACTCATGAACCCGAGCAAGAACAGGATGTAGAAGCGGAACTGCTCTTCACCTCAATGACACCCCAATGGTTCGATGCAGCCATGCAGCCACAGCAATCTATTTGGTGGCGACTGAGACGACGACTTTTCCCCTCTATGCACTTGCGCAGTTGCACAATGTTTGCCGGAAGGTTTTCGCCTTGCAACATTTGGGCAAGGTTGAAGAGCTCATGAATCTCGAGGGCGTTCTCAATGCACTTCCTGGGTCGCTCTCAGCATGGATTTAAGCGCTGATTTGTTGCAAACCCCCCAGCCACTGACAGCACTTGACATGAACCGACAACACTGCACACTTTGTTCCGATCCTCGAAATGATTTACATGTTATACATACATATATATATATATAGAGAGCACTAGTTTCTATATCATACTTTGCGATACGAAGCTGCACTATACTGCACTAGACTATACGATGCGATCCGGCGCGGTGCTCTGCTAGACTGTGCCAGAATATTTCGTATCGTCTTATCATCTTATGCTTATCCGATTATGTCCTATAATTTACTACACTCCACTGCACTACACATACTCAAATGGCTGCCAGTACTGCATTGCATATCATTCCCCACAGAAAATCATGTGAGACAGCCTAAGGCCAACACGCCCCGCGTTCAGATATCCACCAGACTGATGGCACGACATTCTTCTCGCCTCGGCAAACGCAGATTGATCCGCATGTGTGCACCCACGCCCGACACACTGGGTGGCGCTGCCAGCCATCTTGCGGCAGTTGCGAGACGGCTGATGATGACACGAGAATGAGTACACGCAGCACAAATGACAGAGCAAGCGGTGTGGGGCAGGGGTGATTCAAAGATACTGCAGCTGTCCAAGCCTTACACAACTCCTATACAACTGCAAGCCCGACAATGTGAAGGATCTTCCCACATCTAGGCAAACGTCCCCAAGCCCTCGGCGAGCCTACTTCGGGCCATTCAGAGCGGCTACAACAACCGGGACAAACGACAGTGCAGCCGTAGCCGAAGCGTAGCTGGGAAATCAGAGTGACATGCACAGCTAAACAGCTAAACCACAAGCACCACAAAACTCTCGTGTGCCTTGCGGGACGGTTGCAGTGGGCAACAATTTAAAACAAAGGCAAGTCCTTGCACCACTACTGTGATGCTACAAATAGCTGCCATGCCTGGTAGCTGACTGAGTGACGGAGTGCGTACAGGCGGGCATGAAGGTGCAGGCAGGCAGGCGTGACGGGCGGAGGTACGCGCATCTTTGGACTTTCCTCTGAATGTACACAAATACCACACATAGCCGTACTGGACAACTCCCGACTACCGCGATTGAAGCGGGGTCGCTGGCCATAAGCTGAAGTATTGCCTTCTCCGGACGTCTCATCTCTCGCGGCATCTGCTGCAGGACAGCTTTGGACTTTCCGAGAGCACGAATAGCCAGCAGAACCTGCAGGAAAGGCAGCGGCGTGCCTCAAGATCAAAGTCTCCCTGCTCAGGTCCCGGCCATTGCGGCCTGCATTTGCTCGACATCGGGATCCTTATCTGCATCGATCACGAGTTCTCCAAAGATACTAAAGGCAAGTTCGCACATTGCAGGGCAGGAATCTATCCAACTCATGAGTGTCTGCAGCTCCGACCACTGCGTCTCATCCAGCCGTTGATGAGGACCCTGTGGATGAGTGAAGATGTCGTAGCGGTTCTTGAAAAGCGCCAACACGCTTATGCACGAGGACTCTGCCCTCTCTCTTTCAGCCGGCTGCTCAAACACCACATGTGGACTGTGCTCGAAGTGCAGCTCGGGAATAACAAGCTGTAATTCTTGGGCCAGCTTGTACGTTTCCATGGCACGGACACCCAAGCCTTTCAAGTACAAGTCCAAGCCGGGGTTGATGTTCTCAGCAGAAACATCCAGGCGAGGCCACAGGCTTGTAATCGAGGCATCTGGATGAACCTGAAAATGCTCAACGTTCGATTCCGAGCCGTCAGAATTCCTCAGCTCCTGATCCTGGGCTGTGCCTGTCGCAAGCCTTCCTGGCTTGCGGATGAAGCGCAAGATTGAGAAGCTTTTGGAGCTGGTGGCGGCGGCATCGCCTCGCTTCAAAGGGATTGTGATGTTCTTGAGCTGCGTCTTTGGGTCTGGAAAAAGCTCCTGGTAGTGTTGGTTTTTCCTGCAACATGTAGCGGCGCAGGTAACCTGCTCTTCATCTCCACACTTCGTCTTGCTGGTCTGCATGGCAGACACGAACTCCTGCGCCAATGACGGGAAGCAAACCTGCGCACTCTCAGCGGCCTAAAGTCCAAATTCCTCTAGTTGGGTCCTTGGCATAATCGCAGAACATGGTGGTGCCTCTGCAGGCCGGCGGGGAGTTTCGTGCAAAAATTTCAGACAGACTCGTCGTCGAGCCGAGGTGCATCCGCGCGACTGGCTTACGCAACGTGCCAGGTCTGGCCCTCGAAGAGAGAACGTCTCACAGAAGGTCTGCGCCGAAAGCGTCGACCTCGGCTCCCAACAGGCACTGCACACACTGCACAGAAGCACAGGGTTTGCAGAGGGCTCCGGCTGATGCAAAGTGCCGTCGGCATAGAGCGACAACTCCCCGAACCACTTGGTGCCTGTGAACTCTGCAGCATCACCTTCGGCGTCAAAACCTGTCGGCACCACAAACTCCTAGTTCGCACAATGGCGCATGCTTGAGTTCGTATGTTTCCAAAAGTTACGGGGCTGCAGGTGTGCACCGATCTACCGATGATCTACCCCGACCCTGAGACGCTTGAGCTGGGCTGGAGCAAAGCATCCTTTCGACACTTGATCCCGCCGCTGCAAAGGCCCGTTCCCCATCCCCGTTCCCTGCTGCGCACGAAATCACAGAAAGCCACCTAACATGTACCAAGATGATGCTGAAGACGGCCTAAGGTGGGGCAACACACATTCTAGCGACGTTGCTTGCTCGTGGAAAAGCAACAAACAAATTCACTCTAAGGTCTGCGGTCTGCAGATATCACGCCATCGGTTTGGCCTTCGATGTAGCTGTAGGTGCCAGTAGCAGTGATGTGAAGGCAAGACACCCAAGAACCAGCAATAAATATGTGTTCGCCCTTCTCATACACGTGCTTCTCCAGGGCTGCGCAGAGGGAGCCGAAAACGTCTGAGTAGCACTCCTGCAGGAGCTTGAAAATCGGAAGCTCAAGCACGTGGATGCTTCTTTGACTCACATACAGTTCCAGTTGCAGCGTGGGCGAGATCAACGATGTATCTAAAGACGTGGATGAAAACTTTTCCAGTCGATACTCAACGAAGCGCATGATTCGGGACACCAGCTCGAAAGGCACATGTTGGTGACTGAGATATTGTCTCACTTCTCGTCGCCGGCGGTCCCTTGCTTCGTTCATAGCACGTAGCTCGGCGAGTGTGTCGGAAATCTTCGAAATTCCCATACCCATCGCAGCGAGAGTAAAAATGGACACTAGAATGTCCGCGCCCCTTTCCAAGCCACTCCCTGCATCCAAGAGTGGGGGCGCTGGTGCATTGATTATCCAGCGCATAGCATGAAGGTATTGGACCCATTCCGGAATGCTGTCAGCATCTGCGAGCTGGGTCCAGCTTTGGACTTCTTCGGTCTCTTCCATACTACGTCCGATCGCATACCACATGCATGTCAGTAGGTGTGCACAGAAAGCCATGCCGATCGCAGTGCTTGTGATGCCAGTGATAACCGTAACCGACTGATGCCCGCTATTCGCTGCGCTTTCTTCGATAATGGCATTGACCCTCGTAAGCTTCAATATTCGCAAGAGTCGGAACAGTCTCAGAATCCGCGAGACCCGAAACAGCCGAAGTTCTTCCGTCAAGCTTGTCTCGGACAGGCCATACCCGACATCAAGAGTCAGCAAAAGCACGTCGAAAAACAACCAGCCGCGCATGTAGCTCGCAAGAATGGCCGAGTATCCTGTCTTCAAAACTCCTTTGTGGTAGGTGGCGGTGTTCATGTTCACGAACAAATCAGCGGTCCAAAACGCTAAACTTATCCAGAAGCTGAACCACAAGAAAGAACCGAAGCCCTCGGATATCCCCATTTTCACGTTCCAGGCCAAAGCGGGTGGCAATGTGATGCCGTCCCCGACTATCAACACCATGGAGCTGATGTCCCAGCAAATCCTGAAAGCGCCATACGGGTGGAACGGCTTAATGACCTCACTGTTGGGGAGCTTGGAATGCCGCCCACCGATCATACTCAAGCGCGCATAAGCCTTCTGCCTTGTGTTGGTGGATGGGCCCTCGACAGCAACACTCTGGGTGGCCATGTCCATCCATCGGCTGTGCAGACGGATCTGGGTGCCGGCATCTGCAGCTTCAGACCGAGATGCCACAGCGCCTGTCTTAGATGCAGAAGCATGCCTTCTTGCAGCCCTCATCTGCCTGTAAGAAAGAATAGCACCAGGTTCTTGCAAAGTGTCGGGCGGCACAGTGGGAAGACGTTGTGACCCTTCTTGCTGCTTCGACAGAACACCTCCTGAAGCTTCCACTGTCTCCATGACGCAGCGCAAGCCCTTCACCTGCCTGCTTGCAGTTTCTAAGGATTGAAGAGAGCGCTGCAACTCTTCTTCGATGCCGGCGACCTTTTCCCACATCTTGTGCCCGGCAACCATTGCAGCTGGTGCCCCTAAACAAGACCTTCATTCAAGCTTGAGCCAAAATCGACACGTCAGAGCTGCGGGGGCCTTGGGCCATCGATCGTTGTCCAGGTTTGAAACTGCTCCTTCAGATACGCTGAAATGTGAAGAACAAGTTGACAGACCTACACGTGGAGCCAGTCCTTCGCAGCAACCCCTGAAGCACCAGCGTCAGATCTTTACGAGCGCGATTTTGACTCGGAGAGTCTAGCGTCACTCGCGGCAGATAGAGGCCGTCAAGTCAAAACAAATGCTTGTGCAAGAATGCAAGACATTGTGCGCAGCTTCCTTGGCGGTGGCACGAAGGGCATGAACATGACCCCTCATCTGGGTCACGAGCACCTTGACATTAACGCACCGGCAGGGCATCACAGACCGGCCTGTGCATGACATCACAGGACAGTCAGTGCTAAACTGTCCACAAAAGAGCTTGCGAGCGCAGCAGCTTTTAGGACGGGGAACTCCAGCAAGCACATGAGCTGCCTGGAAGACATGCTTGGGCCGACCTTGGCAGGAGCGCATCCGCATCCGGTTCGCGGTAGCGTAAGGAGCGAAAGGCCATGGCCACTCGGTAAGTGACTTGGGACAAAGGGCCTTGCGTTGGGGGCCATGCGAGAACCCCACGGCCCCGACCGTGGTCCCGTTGAAAGGGAGAATCAGATAATCAGCTTGAGAGTCGCCAGGGCCGCCGGGGCCCAGGCGCGACGGCCGCGACGACGTTTGTCAGATCCACGAGGCTCGCGATCGCGATGCGACGCGAGGCGCGGGCGGGGCCCCGCCGGGCGCTGGCCCGACCTGGGCCAGGCCGCCATCGCCGCTCAGCGACCAAAGCCAGGTCTCACACGGCTTACGGCCCCCGCCGTCGCCGTCACGCGCTCGGTGAAAGGACCCCCCCTCCTGCATGCGCTTCTCAGCCAGAGGACCAAGTCGGCCCAAGAACCGTGTTGCCGCGAGGGGGTTGCATCGGAACTGCTGAGCAAGGCAAGATCTCTGGCACTGGCTGGCTTGGGAACATGCAGCCGGTCAGCCGGCTGCTATGAGGAGTCTCTCGTTTCTGTGGCCACGAGCTTGCTGCCGAAGTAAGCACGCTGGAAAGCGTCCGTCTCCCCTTGAGGCAACTGGAGTGGTAGACACACACGGTGAGACAGGTCGGAGCTGCTTGCAACACCTGTGCCTTTAGAACCGGGCCGTCTGCAGGGGTGTTGAAACGAAAAGGATGGATCCCTGACAGACAGCTTCGCGCAGTCACAACTCATGCGCACTTTCAATCCCAAAATGATGACTCCAGGCTCAGCCCAACCCTTTCCACAGTGAGAAGTGTACCAGCACCGGGGTGTCGCTATGTTTGCACACACACCAGAAAGCCAGAGCCACTCAACTAGGCCACGGAGTAGCTAGATCAAAGCACTCACGCTCAGACCGAACTGGCTGTGTGCCAGTCTGCGACTGGTACCTGACTCTGACGGCTCATGGGCTGGCAAGAATAAATGCAAGCTCTGCAGGACACTGCAGGATAGTGGACAGCAACATGGCTGTACTTTGCAAGGCTCACACGGGCGATTCTCTGGGAGCGACGGGGTGATTGTCTTTGTTACTGCATTATGTGCAAGGCCGCAGCCAAAGACCGCTGGAGCTCGACTTTGCTGATGCTTTTCTGGAGATTTTCTGCATGGTTGCTGCCTTCTGTAGACGAAAATCAAAAACTCCACGGAAACTCCTGGGGGAAATTGTGTGGCACGCCCATCGGTGGTATGATCCGCCGCTCCCTCGCGTGTTCGTGTGAGGCTGGCCGCTGCATACAGAAGCTGCGCATAGATTGCGTACTTCGTCAACACCTGCACCTATAGACCTAAACCCGCGTGCACTTCCGCAAGGTTGGGGCTCGGATCTGCTGCATCCGCTCCGGCCAAAGCCGGTGCCGAGCCCTTCTTAAAGGGTCGGACGATGAAGCTTTCACAATCACGACTGCACTATGCAGTCCACGGCTGTACCCGGGCCAATACATTCTGTTAAACTGGACAAGACTTAGCTTGATGTAGCCCGAGTTGTAAGAGACGGCAGAAAACAAGGAATCACTTTGCAAAATGACGGCACGGCTGTGAGTATCTCCACGCCAACTTCAGAGACAAGCAGCCCATCAACGTTGAACTTCTTTGCATCATCCTTCAAGCATGCGCAGACAGGAGGGGCCACACGTCAAGGCCTTAGTGAACTGCAGCACTGCGGAGATCTGCAGAGCTCAATAGGTCTCTGCGTGCCGCGTGCATTGCACATTGCACTGGCGCAGTTCCGCCGGCTGCGGAGCTGTGGCGGAGCCGGCGGAGCTGTGGGAGGGCGGCTGGGAGGGTGGAGTGGAGGGTGGAGAGTGCCTGCCCTTCTCTTTGAAGTGGTCGGCTGTCGAAGCACTCGATCAGGCCTTAGTGGTATCCCTCAGGTGGCCTTCATCTTAAAGCCGGCTGCAGCGAGAGACAGCGCCAAGGCACACGGGCTTTTGAGGGGAATCGCCCGGGTAAACCTGTAGCATCAGCAAGCTGGTAACAAGAGTCCCTGCAGTCTTCCTGAGACCGGGAGGCTCGAAACCCTGCACTTTCAACCCGAAATCCTACTCCTGATGCTTCTTAGTCGAGTTCTGGGCATAGCTTCGGAGCACCCGGCTCCTTCATGTTTGAAGACTCTGTGCTGGCGGGATCTTCCAGAACTTCAGCACGTGACAAGGAGAAATGCAGACATGATTGCTCCTTCCGCGCCGTTCTAGAACAAGCGGCCGTCGCTGCGGCGGGGCAGAAATTATGGGTGTTTGTAGGGGTTGATGGAACTTTTTGTCCAGATTCAGGCTGTCCAGCTGGCAACTCAGAACAGGAACTGGCGCCGAGCTGGCCCACAGGCATCGTGTGCCCATCAAGTTCCAAAGCAGCGGCCAGTGCGGCCAGCAAGTTGCAGGCTTCCGAAGATCAGGGCCCGCTGTGCGAGGCATAACTTTGGTGGAATTAGACTGTGAGTTTGGATCCCGTCACTTTGTTTCGTTGCGATTCCACAGCTCCTCTGCACTCCGCGCTCAACGGCCGAAGGAGCAATTGGCTCCGTAATGCAGTCTATAAGCCTGAAGTCCCAAAGCTTCCGCAATCACCCTATAAGTCCGAGGTCCCAACTCCTCAAGACTGCAGGACCTCTTTCAGGGTCAGTCGTAGGATCCTCCTCCTTCTTGCAAGCCACGGGGCCTCAGGATGCTCACTGCGAGAGTGCCTAAGTTGCGGGCCTCGGGGTGAGCGGTTGGAGGCTCTGGAGTTTGGTATTCAAGCCTCACCGGCCCCAACCGCGTTGCACGCCTGTACTCCTGTATGTAGATGGGATGACAGCGGGGATTCCGCTTCCCAGAGTCCACGAACTTAGAAGGCCAAATCGCAAATCGCAAAACGCTAGCGATTTGGACTCGTAACCTCCAAATCGCCTTCCAATTGCTTGTGGACATGTGCCTAAATCGCAAATCGCACGATTAGGGTTCTGAGCTGCGAACAGGAGATCCAAATCGCTGGCTAAGCTGCTTATGCGTTGCTTATATGTGGGCGCTGCGGGATGCGAGCCTCTGGAAACAGCCTTGCTGCTACTTGCCCAAGCCCGGTCAAGAAAAAACTGTTGCAGATCTGAATCGCGTACGATTTAGAATCGGTAGCGATTTTCCCATCTAAGTCCACGAACTCTTGCAGAATTTGGCAGAATTGCGGAGCCGTCTTTGACATCATTGCCTGGTCGCGTAGACGCGCTCCGTCGCCACAGCCAGGCACTAGGTTCAGCTAGGTACGGCCGCCCGACGGCTGGAAGTTTTGCAGGGACAGTGCTGGGAAGCATGTGCTGTCCGTCTTAGTCGATCGCAGATGTCTGGGAGTAAGGCCAATTGAAAACTTGTCGCATAGGGAATGTCTCCTAAGCGCCGCCTGCATCAGGCAGCTCTACCCGAGTGGCATTCCCAGAAAAGAGACCTCCGGAGTTTCGTTTCCGTTTAACTCAGAGCCGGATTTGTGAGATTAGATTGTTGGTGGAGAAGTGGAGCAGGCAATCGCAGGCGTAAGGCCAAAACTCGCCGCCAGCACCAACTATGACGCTCCAGCTTCACCTGATCAAGACCATCGAAGGTACAGAGCTCCAACCCCGAAGGCCCCGAACCAGCATTGGATCGCCAAAGCCTGCATCGAAGCGCGGCGGATCTGGGGTTAGGCGAGGTAGCTTCCAGTATGTTCGCATGTTCTTGGCGGCTTCAGCAATCTAGGGCTTAAGTCATCAAACACTGGCATAACAACCCCAAGCAACTGCACACCTCTTAAAAGTCATACCGAATGCTGTTTGGTTTGAACAGTGGACAACTGCAGCGGGACCGCAGAGCGCTGCGTGCAGTTCTTCAACGGGTGGAGAAAGTCGTTATGTTGACATCTAACAATCACCTCCAGATCGAGACGGCGAAATACAGGGCGGTGTGTTGGGCTGCAGGACGCGGCCTGTGATGCCTGTGCGGACGCAGGCCTGAGCCAGGCTTGAATCCCTCTCCAGCTGGGGTCAGACAATGAGACTCCCGTGGCCCGTGGCACGCCAAAGCCTCGTGTTTAGGGCAGTTTGGGGCATGAGAGCTTTGAGCACCTCCCACGTGACACGCGCGACAAGCGCGCGCGATGCTCAGAAATGGAGTCAGGGAGAGCCGGGACCGGGCAGCCAGGAGCTACAGGCCGGCTTCTGTGCCGAAGCTGAGAGTGAAGAGATAGCTTATTTTCGAGGCACCTCGAAGTGCGACAGCTGTGGCCTGTGGCTGAGGCAACCAACTGGGACGCTGCTAGACATGGACAAACTTATATGACACAGTTGTCCACAAATTTCTGCGCGCTTGGGCCAAGTAGGTTGCTGTCAGAAGCACAAGTCCGAGCTGTCCCGAGCCCGGGCGCCCCTGAGGCGTCTTCAACTCCCAGCGGCATGTGCAGCGCAGAGTGCAGGTGGAAGTGAGCTTTGGCCTAGATCACGGGGGACCAAAGCAAGGCTTCGGATGAGTTGGGGCACAGTCAAAGCCTTCAGAGGACAGGAACTACGGCGATAAGACTTCCACTCCTAAGCTCCTTGGTCTCTGAAGCTCCGAGAGTTCTGGGAGATCCGTGTAGCAGCAGTCCCATGCTAATTCACCCCAGCCCTCCAGCCTTCCATCTCCAAGTCGCAGCATGACCGGGAGGTCTCAACTGCACTCTTCAAACATGGGGACTTCTTCTGCGAACCCTAAAAACAACTGGGCCCAATGAAGGGATCCAAGTCCAAGTCCAGGTGCTGGCTAGCTGCGGAGGCAACAGGTACGGCAGAGGACCAAGTCAGTCTCTACGCCGCACGCCGGCAGCTTCCGAGAACTGCAGCACTTTGTATGGCTTGCAAGACTCATGCGAAGGCTAGCGTCCGGCATGGTGGGGCTGTGAGTGTGGGTCTCTAGGTCTCTCGATCCTCAAGTCTCCCAGCTTAGTGGGCTTTTCGAAAAACTTGGATCCGCAGTCGAGCCTGGCAAGACAGCATCGGCACGACCAAGAGCCCAAAGCAAAGCCCTGCAGTCAGTGCTCCGCGCCTGGCCTAAACCCACATGCCCACACTCTCAGCTTGAGGCCCGACTCCACACCCTTTGCGCGTAGCGCGGTTAAATCCATGTCCCGCTTGTGTTCATAAACCTCGTTTCTACATGGCGCTGCCTTGGATCCCTCTTCCAGAAATGAAGCCCTCTCATGGAACAGGGGGGTCGGCAAATCCACCGGGGGGCTGGGCAAACTGCTTACAAAGCTTGAAGCGCAGTAGCCTTCCACTCGGCCTTGCTCCTGGGATGCAGTTGAGGCATGGCGGGATTGCAAGTGGCTGGTTGCTGGTGTGTGTCAGTGGGCCTGACCAGAATTTGCAGATCACAGCAGGATTTGATCTAGGGGTTACTACAACGCGCTCTTGAATTGGCTTGCAGCGGCGCAACAGACGTGCTAAGGCAGATGCGCATTCTGGCCAGGACCGGGCATGAGTCCAGCAGCAGCTGCTGCTAAGGTCAGCCACGTAACATGTCGAATAACAGACGATTCCAAAGGGTTTCGCGGTTGTGACTGTCCGTGGCCTGCAGCTTGGACCTAGGCGAGGAGTCAGGTGTACACGGAGCAGGAAGCCACCTATTGACAAGCACAGCTGCGAGACGCCCAAAAGAAATGTTTCGGCACGTGCCAGTCGTGCCTCAGGCACTGTCACGACTCGGCCATGAAGCAATCCAAACAAGGCAGCTGTCGGTCACAGCGCGCTGCGAGATGCCAGGGATGGCCTTGCAAAGCCAAGCCACGACGGCTAATGAGCCTCGCCTCAAGTTGGAGCGGTTGCCCACCCTTCTGAAGGGTCCCAGCCAGCACCTGGAGTTCGTGCTGTTGACAGGGTGCAGCTTGGAAGGGAACGACCAAAGCCTTAAAGTCGAGAGAAGCTCGGGCACAGCCCTTTGGATCCACAACAAAAGCCGGGCTTTACATGCCAAGCGGGTAGCTGCCAGGCCGCTAATTGCGAGGGCGTGGCGGGCCTCGGCCCCTAGCCTTGGAGGCTGCTTCGGCTTCGATCTCACGGCTTCGGGCGGGCTGGGCGAGTGTACATGCCAAGCGAGGCAGCCACACTTTTGCCACGTAGCACCCTGCTCTCACGCAAGACGATACACAGCAAAGGTAGCGCTGTGGCTGACTGGCCTTCTGCACACCTGACACTTCTGATCGTTGCTACCATCCCCTTGTGTTTGAAGCGCTTCAGCGCAACAGGAGATCTACCAGTCTCGGGCGAGACGCGGCGGAAAAAACGAGGGCAGAAACTTCAACTGTTGGGAAGGGCGGTCTTGCGGCTGTCAAATTCGGGAGTCTGTGCACAAGTGGTCCAAATTTTTGTAGCACGAAGGCAAGAGCTTGCACATCCTTCTATTCTCAAGGAGTATGAGCTTAGCATCGGCAGAACGACGGCAACATGTCAGAGCATGTGCCAACAGCTAGCGCCTTGCTTGGACAAGGCCTTCACGCCCCGATTGCCCGATCACTCGCAAATGAGTCCGCGGTCTGAAGTCAGGATCAAGCGCCCCGATTTTGCTTACCATGAGGCTCCCACCTGATCAGAACGTAAAATGCATCGTAACAGTAGAGGATGTCTGGACTTGCCTGCCCGACAAAATTGAGGAGAGGAGAGCGACGCAGCTGCCCTGCAGGCCTTAGCTTGCTGCTGACGACAGTGAAGTCTTAGGTGGAGCTTATTGGCTCGTTGCAGGGGTAGGCATTCGGTGAAACAAGATCAATAATTACACATCTTTGCCGACCGTCTTCTCGAAGCTTACTCGGTGTGCGGGGCGGCCAGCTCCATTGGGAAGCCTGGCTCGGATCCTCTCCTAACTGTTCAAGAGCATTCAAGAATCTAAGAATTCGAAGCATTCGGAGACGCAGACTTGTTGCACCGTCATGGCCGAGCATCAGCACTTTTCAATGGCACCAATCTTACATTCAAACGGTCTCAGGACGCAGTAGCTTCGAAATCTTTACTTACGCTCCTAGCAATGCTGCAAGCGCTGTAATCAAATTACAGCATGCGCAGCTCTGCTTCCAATTCAATCCTGACAAACGGCATCTGCACCTTCATGACCGCTTCAAACACCTGAAACTTGAAAGCGCGACATTCGCAGATCCTTGGAACTTGCGCATGCTTGTACAAACGTTTTAGTCCTCTCCAATCATTGTCATGGTCTACAATACAGCTTGAACAGCTTTGGGCACTTAGCAGTTTCATCCTGTAGCATCTGCTTCAACATTACATTCGTTACACGTGCAAAGTCCGGCGAAGGTTGTCGAAGATCGGGCTTGGGATAAAAGCAAAGCTTCGCCGCAAGTTCGGGCCCCGGCAACCATGCACCGTGTCCGCCTGTTGCATGCCCTGCACCGTGAACCCGACATGCGCCAAGGCTCACTTACTAGCAGCTCCAGCATGCAGGTCAAGTGTATCCCTCGCCACAAATACAAGCCTCTTGGTTTCGCTAACAAGAAGGAGGAGAAGAACAAGAACAGCAACAACAACAACAAGAACAAGAACAAGAACGAGAACAGCAACAACAGCAACAGCAACAGCAGCAGCAACAGCAACAGCAACAGCAACAGCCACAGCCACAGCCACAGCCACAGCCACAGCGAGTAAGTGGCGATTTTGTGCAAATTGCGGGATCCAGAAGCACCGAGAGCAAATACGCAAAGGGCTTGCTGCTGGCAATCAACTGGCTGCGATGCCTTTAATTTGAAAATAAACAACGAGCAAGCCCTTTCGCTAGCCCTCATGCTGGTGACTACAACCTGTGTTTTGGGGAGAGTAGATTTAGACTTGAAAGGCAGGCGCTTGGCCGCACGCTTCCGGCCTCGAGCTGCGCGTCCTCGGGGTTCCTGGACAGCTGCTCCTGAAAAAAGGATCCCCAAATCGCTGTGTGTGCGAAGGGTCATGAATATGTAAAGGCAGGATGCATCAGCATGCTATCGGCCCAATTGGGCTTCCACAATGGTACCGCATCGTCACGATGACGTTCAGCAACGGACTGGATAAACTGCTGGAAACTGTTCACAGTCTTGACCGTCATCGGTGATTGAAGTAGACGAAATGATTTTTCACTCACGGTGGGTGTCTCCTTTCATGAAAACCATTGCTAGCAATCCGAGAACCTGCTTTGGCCCTGCACCTTGACGCACCATGCACTCACGCTTCCGAAAGGGCCTGTCGGAGATGTCGGGGTCGGCCGCTTGCCCAGTTCAACAAGCATTTCCTGGCCATGAGGCCGAAGTGGTTGGCGGCTTTGCGGTTCTCAGGTTCGAGGCATGCCGCCCACGCGACCTCAGAGCACAGTGAACAAACGTGTATGTCACGTGCACGATGAAGCAACACCAGCTCTTCGACTGCTCTTGGCAAAGCAACCGGACATCGCAACGATGCTCACGGGCATCAACAAGCCTGCCACATGGGCCCATGAAATTTCCAACATCCCGCATCCAGCAGAGCATGTCATATCGCTGTCGCTCCAGACTTCAAATGAATGACAGTGTTTTTGTTCTCGGACTTGCGACTGCAAGAAAACGCCACTACTACGCAGGTTGGTTTGGCCAGAACTTTGTTTTGTGATGTCCCGATGTCAATGTGATGCTGGCATTCGAACGAATCTACAAGCTGTTTTGGTTGCGGCACGCAAGAATTCACGAAACACAGATGAAGGCCTATGGCACAAGGAACACGCATCATGCCATTGCACATGTTACCTGGTGGACCTTCCGATGTCCGAATACGCCAACTACATCCCACTCACGATTCTCGGGCTTGCAGTTTGCATTCGCAAAACAATCACCTCCCAGACCCGAGCCGGCATGCTCAAGTGAACAGTCAGTGGCCTAGCAAAAGACATTTCCCTGCCTGAAGCGCCGCGGCAACAATGCTAACTATGTCTCTACTAAGCTGCGGAGGGCAATCACACGGTCAACATCGCTGCGTAAACGTCGCTGGGAATGGTGGTGCAATATTTTCTGTAATCGTCAAACAGCTAAACTGAATGTTCCGGCGAGTTTGCAAACTGACAATCTTTTTGCCTCGAGTGTTGAGTTACCTTCTTGCGACTCTTCCCCATGGCTTAACGCGGTGCCAACAATCTATTTCTGTGGGTGCACGTGAACTCACTGCGTTGGGTTTTTGGGCGAACGCGCGCGCCACGAGACCCTCAACCAAGAAATCGCGCTTTTCACGGACCGGTAAATTAAGCAGACGAGTGCTTCGGCTCGCCCGGCCTCCGATGTCGACGTCAGGGGGCGCACGCAGGCCGGTGCGCGTCGGGTCGTCCTGGAGAAGCGTCAGCTTTCACTTCGTTCGGCAAATGACCTCTGCACGGCGCTCGGGCTCGTGAGGTTCGACGCGCTGGCCCGGCTCACGTGGGGGAGCATCCGGTGCGCGAGGAAGAAAGGCCCCCAACCTTGTAGGATAGCTTACGGGCTGCGTTCTTCGATGGCTTGCTGGAGGCGCGTGCGGAGCGCAAGGCGGAGAACTTCCCGAAGGTCAATGCTCGCCGCGGGAACTCCGCCTCGAGATCGATGCGGTCCAGCAACCTCAAGCCGAGCCGCATTCCGGCAGTTGATGCATGTTTCGGGGACCGCGCGGTTCGTGTCCCGACGGCAGATTCAGCTACCAGGTTTCCATCACGTCCGGTTCACCCGGCAGCGGCGGCATGGAGCAAACGCCTAGCGCAAAGCTGGCGACAACTTGCTGCAGTGACAACACAATCCACCAGCGGCGCGCCCAGCCCTACGGTCCAGTTGTCAAACGCGCCCTCCAACGCACTCGGGCCTCCTGCAGCTTCCAAAATGATTTCTTCATACAAAAACAGTGCTCAGCGGTGAGGGTGAAGCCACAGCGGAAAAACAAAAGAAACAAGCAAACAGGGTTTCTATTAAAACAAAATTTGCTCCGGCAAGACGATGCTCGCTTTCCGCATGCGCATTTTTTGGAGCACTTGATGTTTTTTTTCTTCCGCGCCTTTGTACGACTGCCAAGCACGGTCTTCGTCGGCATCTACGGCCTACCTGATGTTGCAGGGCTAGTCCCAGCACGTGTCGGCGAGGACCTCATGCAGCTCAGGCACGGGTCCGTCACACGGGACCTAGGCGGGCGGCAGCTCCAGCAAAGAGGGGGCATAGGCGCACAGGGCAGCGACGGCGGGGAGCCCGGACCAGCGTGCGACCCAGGCCGTGATCGCTGCTGGTCTGGAGGCGGCGGGGCCGGTGCCAAACCGGCCACCGCCGCCTCTGGGTACGTCTGATACCGTTTTGCGCCGCGCGGCAGCGGCAGGGGCGTAGCCAGGATCGAGGCGCGGGAGTGGGCGTCGCCGAGCCGCGTGGGAGGTGACACGATGGTAGCATCAATTTCGAGCGGGAACCGTGCCACAAGGGGAGGCCGTTCGCATCGACTTCGAGGCGTCAGTGACCGGCACCTCAAGATTCATGTTCTTTTCCTTTTTTTCCACACACACCTCTTTTGCGTCAAAAAAATCATGTCGGTTCTCTCCACATATGTATATGTATATATGGTTGGCATAAAGGCGCCAACCTGAAGGGACTCTACAGAGGGGGCTTCGACAATTCCCGAAGCCCTGCACAGCAAAAGCAGCCGAAGAGCCTTAAGTCCAAAAGAGAACGGAAATCCTCCTGCAAATGCCTGAAGAGCTACATTGAGCTCAGGCCCGGACCCCAACTGCATCTGAGGACTTTGCAGGAACAAACAAGCAAACATGTCCGAGCCAGACATGAGTGCATACGAGGAAGCACACCATGTATGGGAGATGCTATTCGCCGGGCAGGAACACGAGGATGCTTTGCCTCAAGGGCTCTCAAAACGAGCTCCCCTCCTGGGAGGTAGCCCTGACGGCCCCTCGGAACCGCGGCCGGAAGACGCGGCTGAGCCCATCCACCGCCCCGCCCCCCTACGGCGGGGTCCGCCCGACCGCAGCTGCGATCTCAGGACTCAGGGCCACCCAGGCCAACATCCCAACCAGGTGTCCACGACCGCAGTCGTAGCGAGCCGTCGCCGCAGAGCAGCTTTTGCCCGGTGGGACCGAGCCGCCACGCACAGCTCCTGCAACATGTAAGCTCAACTGCAGAAACCCCCACCCATCCACCCTGTGCGAGATGACTGTTTTCTCACAGATGTGGCTGAAGTGTGCGTGTGCTGCCTGCAATGTTGGAAGTCGGAAAGAAGCAACTTCGGAGAATGAATGTGTCGCCCGCCATGGTCTTCGGAGACGGATCCCCTCGACACACATGGCCTTGACGAAACATCACACAGCAGTGCACGCGCAAATCCCAGCACTCCGTACTTCAGCCACCTTTTGATCATCGCAGCCTTGTCTCTCACCAGGAGCAGTTGATGCATTTAATTGCGTCGGCAGGAGCCTCGCTCAGCTGGAACAGTACTCTCGTTGGGTTGTGACCGGCTGTCCAAGCCCAGCCACACGACGTGAACGAACGGCCCTCCACGCAGCATCTCGTCACAACAATCGCTCGGCCGAGCAAGTGACGGAGCCACTCCAAGCGGACCTCTTCAGACTTGGCGGGTGGTCCGAGTCCCCATGTCAGAGCTCTTTTAGCATCCCTCATTGCGAGGTCAAGCTCGGGATTCCACCCGTAACCACTTCGGATGTGCGCGAGCTTCGCGTCAAGGAGATACGAGTATCCGGACCGGTACCCTGCAAATCTGAGGACGGCTCCCATGGCATGTATCTTCTCACATGTCATCGGCAAAGGTTGGTGTCCTCTGACATGGCAAATCTTCGCCCACAGTGCTAGATGAGCGTCTTTCGCAGTTTGAGAACCAGTGGCGTAAACCAAACTGTGGTAATTAGACACAGCTTGGGCCATCAGGTCATCATGTGACGCGACGTGCACAGCTGCAGCTATAAGCAAGGTTTCGCACGTTGACTTTCACGCGCCGAATCAGACAACAGAGGCGCATCCCGCCTCCTGCGAAGCAGCTGTTCACCAGCCACAGAACGAAGGCCGGGTCGCGCAGCCACAACAGGTACGAGCTCGGCAGGCGAACCGTCCCTTTGCTGGCCCACAGCCACACCCAAGCGTTCCCTGGCAAGTGCGACTGCGGGAGGTGGCGATTGCTCTGTGTCGATCGGCACACTGCGACGTGGGCCGCCAAACTTCACCCATGTGGGACGGCTCCGTCCCGCGGCCCATGCCATGTGCATGCACAGCCCTACGGAGGACAAGCATTCGGTATTTTTACGCCTCGCGAAGCACAAATTCAGCATCGTCTGGGCAAGACGGTGCATAGTGACCTGATCGCCTCAGTCACGTGCATTTGAGGGACACCGTGTAACTCACGGGTCTATGGTCAGCCACAGTGTTGAGAACCCTCATAACATGACGTCCCAAGATCGGGCACATATTGTATCTAGCCAACCGGACAGCAAGTTCAGCGGTGAGATAATTTAAGACAGGTGACTTTGCACGAAATGATTCCGAAGCTTGAACCGTGCTTGTGTTGTCGCTGCGAAGGCTGGGCCTTCCCTTGAGCCAAGTACCGCGCTTTCCTATCAGCAAAGAAGTCACGCAACAGCAAAATGGCCATCAGTACGGCATAAAGCTCAAACTCGGACTGGAAAGCGGGCTCGTGTAGAGCAGCCCCAATAAGTGCCACGTCACGGGCCTCAAGCTTATGTGAGGAGAATGCCACGGGTTTCAGGGCTTTATACAGCACACCTCCGATGCCTGATGGGCATGCGTCTGTGTAAAGCTCGGAGAGTGGTGCATGTTCAGCGCAGCGGTGAACCCTCTCGAGATGAGGAGCTGGAGACTCCGACCGATCGCGAGAAAGAGCAGCTCGCAGCATTTCTTCAAGCCAGCGCAGAGCATGATCCACTTGTTTGCGAAAGGTGAAGCTTTTGCGAACCCGCGTGCTGTTGTGAACAGGTTTGGCAGCGGTTTCTGATGCAAAGACTGCTCCCCACAACATAGAACTCCAAGGCCTAGCGGAAGGTATAATGTTGCCGATCCAGCTAAAGATGCCTGCAGCTTTGTGGAGCGTTTTGGTAGAATAAGGTTCCCATGGGCACGAATTTCATCGAACATTGCAAGGAGTTTGGCGTCACTCGGAGCCCCTCGGGCAGAAGTTCGAGCTGAACTCCTATCCAGGGTGCCTCGCTGGAACTTGTTCCATGCAATCCCAAAGCCCAGAATGACCCACAGCAGAAGGAAGCAGCAAAACACGACAGAACGAGCCCTACGCGAAGGACCCCATGCGACAATGATTGGATCGTCAACATACGTCTGAAGCCTGCCTTCCGACTCTGTGATTGAAGCCTGTGCGATGCGGCATGCAGCCGCAGCTAGTCTGGACCAAAGGACAGGGCCACATGCAAACCCAAACCACGCCACTTGCATCAAGTAAGACTTGTTATCGCCACCTTTAACGACTGCATACTTCTTCTCATTTGCTCTGAGCGGGAGCGTGTAGAATGCATCGCGGAAGTCGGCGATGCAAAATTCAAGATTTGAAGACCTGTTGTTTTGAAGGAAAAGTGCATGAACGCTTTGAGCAACATCCGACACTCTTGGCAAGATGAAGCCATTAATGCCGCTACGCCGGCAATCAACGATCAGTCTGACTTTCTCCTTCCGGTCTTTCATCTTGACGATACATCCCAGTTTCGTAAGCTTGGCGCCCTCACCTACAAGCTCAACGACTTCTGTCCTGTCCAAGACGAAACCTTTATTGCACGCCCATCCTGAACAAGCCTTTCCAATTCCGCTTGGCCCTTTTCGCCAGCATCCTCGAAAGACTTGTTGTGAGCATCACCCTCCCAATCTTCCAGCAAGGTACCCCAAGCTTGCGATGCCTGATGGAGGTTGAGACTTCGTCGGTTTCTGGAAAGACGTTGTTGTTATCGATGGTGTTGTCGATGCCAAATGGAAAGCCGAACTCAAGCCAGTCGGGTAATGTAACCTTGTCGGGGTCCTTGGCTTCTGTCAAAATTGCCCTGAAGAGTTGAGCCTGACAGCCTGGAGTGGCCGCTTCTGCACCAAACGCGTCAGCTAGCCTCCTACGGGCAACCCAGACCATCTCATCAGAAAATGGGCAACGCCCAGATTGGCACCCGAATTTGTTTATGAGCTCCTCAGATAAGAGCTCGTCCATGACGGCACGGACTTTTGCCCCAGCTCGCCCAAGGGCCGATTATCTAGCGACCGTGCGGCGAGGGTCGCGAAGTCCTCCTGTGGATTCCGCGTTCTCCCGCTCCCTTTTCTGCGCATTCGTTTCTGCAACGGTCTCTTTGATGACGTTGTGCTTGATCGCGCCCTCGCCATAAAGGTCGAGACGCACGAGAACGTTGTTGTGCTTGCCGGTTTTGACAAACGTTTTGGACTTCATGAAGCTGATACCCTCTGGTGATGCAAGCCAGTCCTTCAAAGCGGACGCCCATGCCCAACAAAGTCCAGCTGGATATTCTGCTGCTAATGCTGTGCGCCACACCATGTCCTCTGCACGCGGATCGTAAACCCTTCCAGTGAGGCCGCCTGGCGTGTGGTAATGGGGTGGTGCTTGATGGCCAAGCCTTGCGTCTTTCAGCATCCATGGTGTGTTGGCCACAATCGCTGTTGGCTTCATCGTGTCCGCACCATACACACACTGGTTCAGCTGCACAGTGCTGGTCTGGCTTCGTTTCAAGACTTTGATCAAAGCAGGGTGTGACCACGCAAATGGATCCCATGGATTCTCCAATGAGAATGTGTTGCCAGAGTCCATAATGATGAAGCACAGTGCGGCAACTCTCTCCGCAAGAAGGTTCCCTTTTTTTTTGTGAACAGCGAGTGGGTGGCCCCACCCAAGTGGCTGAGCATCCGAACGGATCACCGTCACATTTCCAAACTGATCGTTTCGGCGAGCCCTTGTAAATGATCTGCACATGAAGGCAATGTGTGTGTGATCCGCTTTGCGTACAGCTTCTTTGGCCTGCTTGAAGCCTTCGTCGGTGAAGATGTCCCAGTTGTGGTAGCCATCCAGAGGCCCGAGGACCGCGACTAAATCGCCCGCAATCTCTGCAAACCAGCATAACCTGCAAACAAATCTAGAATCTAGAAAAACGAATTTTCTCCGAGGAACACAACTCGAATCCGCATTGGTTGATGTGACTTTCACCGCCCCTGCCGAGGACGAAGGTGGGTCGACAAACGCTCGATCCAGCGATAGCGACGAAGGCACTGTAGCCTCCTGTCACTTGCCCTTTCCCGAGCCTTGTTTGCCCCCTTTGTCCTTGTGTTGCGAGGCCTGCGGGGAGGTACAGTTTGCATTGGTGTGCTTGCCCAGGCAATATTGACATGCGTGAACACGGCCATTCTTGCAAGGCTCTGGACAAGCCCCTGGAGCACCCCGCGCGAATGCATAACAAAGCTCTCTTCCATCGCAGTTGGTGGTTTAGAAGATGCCCCATTTCTTCGGGTGCTCCGCGTTCGGCTGTTGTGAGACATTCGTATTCGAAGGAGCAGCTGACGCCTGTAGACCTGCCAATTTTTCCTTCTCTCTTCTCCGCCTCTTGGCTCCTCGCGATTGTCCTTCCCCTGGCGGTGATGGTGGTGGCATACACGCCGTGTTCGAGACCAGGGGTTTCTGCAATGTTTCCTTTGAGCCGGCGGGCACATGCACATCTGCGGCTTTGTGCGCGGACATATGCCTGCCTCCCCTTGCAATGAAGTTCTGGGCCGGCCTCACCACTTGCTCGATCCAATAGTCCTGGTCTCTTGCTGCAAAGATGAAAACGCCCACCCAGGGAGATTCCACATCGAAGTCGAGTCCCATAGGCAAGCGACCCGAACTCAACGCCTTGGTCAGAGTTCTTCGATAGCGTTCGAACATCTCTCCTCGGCTTGCATAATCAGATGCCAGGTCTCGGGGAATTCCGTGCTCAACCTGGAAAAACGATCGAAGTACTCCTCCAACGCAGCCGATGTAACAACTTTCTTGGGAGCGCCCCCTGCTGCCGATGATGGAAACCTTAACATTGACAACGCAGACCTGTACACTTTCCAGCATGCCGACCATGCTTCGAAGGACGGGGGACCTGGAACATCCAATCCTTTGAATGTGCCGTCGGCCTGTAGCACCCAAGCCCGTGCTGTCATCTGTTTCTGCATACGCCTCCCAAATGGAGTAAGAACGCTGAAATCTGCATACGGGGCCTCCTTTCGATCCACAACCTTCTATTTCAACGCAGCTACCTGCTCCGGGGTAGGTTCCGCCTCGGTGGGCGGCTCCGCGCCTGTCATCTCGACATGATAAAGGTATACTTGGTCCAGTTCCTTCTGAGACAAAGCATGACTTCCGTCTCGTATAATTGATCGAGAACCGAAGAGAATTTCACCTTCTTCAAAGGAGATTGCCCAGAAGACGTGCTGTCTGATGTTGTCGGTTGAGGCGGAAGGGGCATTGGATCCGCTAGCGGGTCTATGTCCGGAAGCTGGAAAACCTGCCGAACGACCCCCCAAGCTAAACCCAACTGGATCAACTCCACAGGCTTCAACTCTCTTTCTGCACCACCTGTTGTGTTGATCCGCAGGTCTGTCAGCGCCGCCATCAAAGAAGACTGAGGCAACTGCGAGAAGACACGAACAGTGGGCAATGTACCGACAAATGTAGAAAAGGCTTGCCATACTTGTGCTGGAATGGCACAACAATCACGAATGCGTTCAAGGGAATCAAGGGTGGCCAATTCAGTCTCCGTAGCCAGAACAGAAGGCATCGATCTGTTGGCAATTGTATGAAATGACCTTTGATTCCCGAGCCTCGGCACAAAGCTCAAGGCGCTGATAAGGCCCCTGATGCACGTCACTGCCAACGTAGGGGCAATGACATGGCCAAATGATATGGGCATTCTCCGAGCTTTGAGCATGTGACCCAAGCTGCGGATGAATGGCCTTCCACCTATGCAGTCCGCCGCATGTTATTTTTAACACAAGTGTTATGGCACAACAAGAGGGAATGTAGCAGACTTGGCGTCTCCCCAGTGCGCCGCTGCCGCTCCAGCCTCCCGACCCGCCAAAGCCAAGGTCTCTTAGTTGTGGCGCAGACTGCGCTCTCCACCAGCAGCTTTGGATGCCCGCGCAGCAATGTGGGCGCAAATGTAGCCGTCCTCCCCAATGGCGGCACCCAGAAACTTGAAGTTATTTATTGACGAGGACAGGCTGGACCCATCGGGCCGTTGGTCGGGAAGTGCGACCACAGGAGCTGCGTGTTTGGGCCACCCAAAACCACCAACTTTTTTTTTTCACCTTTTCGCCTGTCGTCCGCGGTCCCAGTGCAGGAGTACAACGGCCTACGGGCAGGGTCCG
>CAJNJA010013129.1:0-12795 GCA_905231915.1 Symbiodinium necroappetens | reverse complement strand
TTTGTTTGCTTGCTTATTTGTTTGTTTGTTTTTTTTTGTTTTTGTGTGTGTGTGTTTGCTGTTTGTTTGCTTGTTTGACTGCCTGTCTGTATGTATCTATGTTTGTTTGTTTGTATGCATATGCGTATATATGTATGCGTAATTATACATATGTATATATATATATGTCTAATGAAATAAATAAAGAACGACTTAAATTACTATCGACATGAACAACGACGTAGCGAACCTGCATACAAACATAACAATAAAATGGAGCACGACATAATGCATGCATGCGTCTGTCTATAATTTGATGCGTCTATAATATGCGTGTCTACAGACGTGCACTTCTGATAAGATATGGCTTAGACTGAGCTCCTTTGCACGCTTCTGAATGAAGACCTCCGCATTCTGCCCGAAGCCATGCAGGGCAAGAAGCCGCAACGCCATGAAAGACGCAGCGACGGCTCCAAACGGCACGAGCTGAAATGTTCTGCGCTTTTGGAGTACATAGTACAGGGGCCCGGGTGAACAAACTTCTTGAAGGTATGTTTCGTAGCTCCAGTCAGTATGTTTCGCCCCTCCATTAGTGAGCAAGAGCTGGGTTGCCTTGGAAGCCTTGTCCTGTGGTGTTTCTGGGACTGGGATCCAGTGCAGCCAGCACGAATATATTGCGCTTTCCTACTTGTAACATTGTATGTGCACTTCAAGAAACGACAGTTGTCATTTGAATAAGGTGTTCAAGAAAGGCTGTGGCCATGGTGATGTGGCTAAGGTGCATCTGCCAACTGACGAACAGCAAGCCTGCAGCAAAACCATACATGGGGAGTGCTTCTGCGAGGTTTAGGATAGAAAGGGTTTTTCTTGGCCATTGCCAAGGTGTCGGCTAGGTAGACATGCCTCTCTTCCAAATGTATTGAATTATCGGTCGTCGTGGGCGTCTCAGGCTCGCCAGAACGAGCTGCTCTCCCCAAAAATCCCGGACCGGATAGTATAGGGCCTCCAGAATTGAAGGATACGGCTCTGGGATCTACCATGGAGCAGTTGCAAAAGGACACGAGGGGACAATAGTAATTTAAAGATTCAGAGCCTTTTGCAGTCTTGAAGTCTGAGTCGCCTTGCTTTGCCATGTTTTTGGGCTCGCACAAACCTTCACCCGCTTGCCCTGCTCCATGTGGCAACACTCCGGATAGGAAACACAAGGAAAAAGCAACTCCATGCAGGCTCGCAAGCGGCTCCAGTGCGAGACTGCAAAAGAGAACCACAAGGCTGTAGTGCAGACAATCCCTGAACATTCAGCCTTCTTCACTCTTTAGCCCTCTCGGCTCTGACTCCCGAAACCGATGGTTTCTGGATGCCTACACCCCGGGCCGTGGGCACTGAGCATGGTTCCAAAGCCGCAAATTCCCCGAGTCCAAGCCCCTAAACCCTAAACCCTAAACCCTATAAACCCTAAAAGCCCTAAACCCTATAAGCCCTAAACTCCTAAGCCCTAAACCCTAAACCCAAACCTTGTCAACTGCAAAGCCCTAGAACACCAACCCACCCTAAAAGCCCTAAACCCTATAAGCCCTAAACTCCTAAGCCCTAAACCCTAAACCCAAACCTTGTCAACTGCAAAGCCCTAGAACACCAACCCTTGAGACCGGTGCCTTTCCCCTCACAGGCACTAGTATTAGTTTGGGACCGGGAAGAGGGGCAGGGAAGGGCCGGGGGGGCGGGGCTGCCTGTTATTATTGTCATTATTATTGTTTACATGCCCTCCCCCCGGGCCTGCGGGCGGGGGGGGGGAGGGAGGGAGGAGAAACAACAACATAATAAAGGCCCGCCCTCCGTCCAGTATTTCTTCGCCTGCTTCCTGCTTAATACCCTCAAACTGAAAACTCTAAACCCTAAGCCCCAAACCCCTAAACCTCAAACCCTAAACCCCTCATAATCTCAAACTAAAACCCACTAACAAACCCTAAACCCCTCAAACTAAAGAGCCAAAGCCCGGCGCCTGCGGTCAGGTCTCGGCCTCTTCGGCTTCTGTGGCTTCAGAAGCAGACACCTGGGGGAGAGGATTTGGGGTTTGGGGTTTAGGGGTTTGGGATTCGGAGTGCATGGGATTTGGGAGAGTTGGAGGTTTAGGGTTTAGGGCGTCTGCATGAATTTCTGCAGTTCCGGGTTTACGGGTTTCTTCCTGGTTGCGAACCGCAGGTCTTCTAGGCTTTGAGCTTCTGCATTCTACTGCGACGATCATTTTGATCAGGGTGACTGACCAAACTGCCTCTGTTGCACCATCAGGAGCATTAGGCACGCAAGGCTCAGTGCTCAGCGCTCAGGGCTCTGATGAAGAGGCCTTGATCACCAGAATCCTCAGAATGGAGTCTTCACGGTGTGGTGTAGTCTGGTATAATCGTTTCGGCACTATCAGGGGACAATTTCTCCGACTCCTACTTTATGCGCAATCTCGGAAAAATCAAAAAGGTCTGGTGTGCAGTTGGAGGACGAAAGCCTTTAACGTCCGAAAACTTTCTCCCCATCCTTCGCACGATCACCCCAAACGTCTTCCATGTCGGAAATCAGGGTGATCACCTCTGTGGTCTACCAAAGCTCCCAACCACAAAATCCTAAACTTCAGAACCCAAACCCCCTCAAATCCCAACTCTCCACATTCTCCTTCCTTATGACCCCTAGACCCTATAGACCCTAAACCCTAAACCCTCGCCTGGGCAGCTTCCTCCAGCTCCCTCACGAGGATCTTCACGCTCAGCACCGGCGCATACTTGGGGTCGGGACACTGGAGGTTCCTCGGTTCCAGGACCCTCAGAAAGTACCTTCAAATAGGGGTAGATGGTCCCAAATTAAGGGTATTTAGGGTCTAATAGAGGGTAGATGGAGGTTCCTCGGTTTTGTAAGGCTCTAGGGCTTAGGGTTGAAGAGTTTAGGGTGGAGGGTGAGGGGTTTAGGGCTTTAGGGCTTTAGGGTTTGGGGTTTAGGGCTTTAGGGGTTTAGGGTTTGGGGCTCTAAAAATTTAACAGGGTTTAGGGTTTAGAGGGTTTAGGGTCCAGGGTCTGGTTTGGGATGGTTTAAGGGTCCAGGGCTTGCCGATGATGGTGATGGAGAGGACCCTCCCCCATACTTTCAAAAAAAGCGTTGCCCACATGGACGGTAATCTTGCATGCAATAGACCTAGCAGCAGTGAATCTCTCCTATGGTAGTCGCTAAACAACCCTCCGCACTCAACCAGTGCAGAATGCTTATCTCTTTGCAGGGCACAGCAGACTCGGGCCAAAGTGTTTTGGTTGAAGATCCGTGGTCTGGTCTGTTTATTTATCTATCTATATATTTATATAAAGCCAAGGAGTTGAAGGTTCAGGGTTTAAGGTTTGCGGGTACAGGGTTAGGGCTAGGGTCCACAACTGACTGCAAACAGTAGAGAGTTTTTTATGAGGCCTCAATCCTTAGAGTAGGCATACCAAGGAATCCTCAGGAATGGTATGGGTCATGGAAAAGGCCCCTCCCTAGAGCAAAAAAGACTACCTTGAAACCTCAACCCTAAAACCTCGAAAGCCCTGAAAGCTCCAAACCCCACATTGCCCGAAACCCTAAACCCTAGCGTGACGTCTCTGCAGAACCCTGAGGGTCCAAGTGCTCATTATTTCAGGACTTTGGGGCCTTTGGGGCCTTTACTATGGGCACCACAAACCATAAATAAGGACTACTTGGACCCTTAGGGGAAGAGAACACGGCAGCTTTTGCGAGGAAACTGCGATCCGAGTGGCAACTCCCCATCAAAGCCTCCTGGACAGCTCTTCAGGGTTCGGGGCTGTTAGGGTTTAGGGTTTAGGGGTTTAAGGGCTTAGAGGCTTAGAGAATTAGGATGAGGGATATAGGGCTCAGGGCTTGCAGGCTGTTGGGATTAGGGTGTGCAGTTTCGGGGTGTAGGGGTTTAGGGTGTAGGATATAGGGATGCAAGCAGGCCCAACATGACCCAACCCGCTGAAACGGACATCATCTAGACCATGAATCCCCTATAAGCCCTGCGCCAAGAAGTCTTCATTGCCAAACTCATCCCCGGGTGCTTTCGTTGAGAGCTTTGGACTTTGTAAGCTGCGCCTCATCGTTTGGTTTAGGTGTCCCTCACGATACGAGCCTTCAGTGCTGCGTTCTAAAGCCCTCAGCCTTTACCCCCAGGAGTCGTCCCATGCCATGAGAAGATACGACCCCGCCATTGTCTAACACAGCTGTCCCTGAAAATCTTCAGCCTCAAACACTAGCAGACACCCGAACCCCCCAAAACCTATACGCCCCTAAACTCTGTGACTCGGGGGACTCAACCCTCGAACGTGTAAACCCTAATACCCTCAAGCCCGAATCCCTCAAACACCAAAACCCAGCAAAACCCTAAAACCCGAACTCCTAAATTGCCTATACACTGTGCCTGCGACAGCCCCCTCAATGCTAGAATCTAAACTACTAGGGCCTACTAGGGGGGCTTAAGCGCTACTGTCAGGAGTGCTTGCAAGCCTACTTTCAGGGCTACTGTAAGGGGCATGTTACGGTCTCTCCTGCAACAAAAGGCAAGGGTTGTACATGGATTACTATTATAAGACTATTAAGAGTACTTCGTGCCACTCCGCGCCTGGCTTGTGGAAGTGAGGACCCTCCAGAACATACTCGCCAAGGAGGTCGTTTCCTCCGGCTTTGTCGTAGTCCCAAACCTGCCACGCAATGCTTGCTGGCCAGCTTGAGCTGCTCTTGGCAATGGGATTTATTACATGTATTGATATCTGTCTGTATACATGTACGCAGACACACATGCATGCACCGTGCATGTGTATCTTTATATGTATGTATATATATATATCTATCTATCTCTCTCTCTCTCTCTCCCTCTCTCTCTCTCTGTGTATGTGTGTGTTTTATTTGTTTAAATTTATCACTCAGGGCTATATGTGGCCGCCCGTTGTCTTGCATCTTCACACAAAGGGCTACAACCGGTCAAAGACACGCGATCATGTTCTGGGAGGGCGGGGGTCAATCTATCAGGCACTCCTGCCTAAACCCCCGTAAACCCTAAACCCTAATTAACCCTAAGACCCCTAACCCCAAACCCCTAAACCCCTACACCCCTAACCCCTATACCCCAAACCCTAAACCCCTATAACCCCTAAACCCAAAGCCCCTAAACCCCTACACCGCTAAACTCCAGTAGGGCACCGGCTCGCACGACTTTAGCAGAAAATGTGACACCCGAAAGGCGTCTTGAAAGAAACTTCAGTCCAATGCTTCTTGCGACTTAGGGCTTCAGGGTGATGGGCATCCGTTGGGTTTAGGGTTTAGGATTTAGGATTTAGGGTTTAGGGGTTTAGGGTTTAGGGGTTTAGGGGTTTAGGGCTTGGGGTGTAGGGTTTAGGGTTTCGGGTTTGGGGAAGTCTGCCTTCAGCATACTACTCGGATGTACAGTCATGTGAAAATGCTTGTACCAAAATCCGCCCTAAATGCCTCAAAACCCCGAATTTTCCGCAGCCCGAACCCTTCGTACAGGATGATGTGCAGCCAAGTGTGTACAGAGAGCATGAACCAAGAAACATTACTAAATGTTCAAATTGATCTAGGCTCAGATATATTACCCTGAAGCCTTCATTCCAAACCGTCATGGCCCCTGGATCGTGGGATAGGGAGAAAAACCCACTGCCTTGAAGGAGATCGCATCGCCAACTTCCTGGGACAGTGCGGTCTTTTGTTTAGGCTTTGGGGTTTAGGCTTCGGGGGTGTAGGTCTTAGGGTTAGGGCTCCAGGTTTTCGGGTTTATAGGTTTAGGGTTTACCGATTATTAGGGTTTAGCGGTTTAGGGCCATGCCAGTCGCGAACCGCCCAGGACGCGCATATTCCAGGCTTCAGGATCCGCAGAGGACTCCCTCCAAAGTGGGGTTCCCTAAACTTCCCTAAACCCTAAAGCCTAAACTCTAAACCCTAAACTCTAAGCCTTAAACCCTAAAATAAACCCAAATCCTGATCACTTCGCAAAAACCCTGAAAACAAAAACAAAAAACTTGCCGATGCTCAGGGAGCCCCAAGTCAGCCCCAAATGGCCCCGACTTTGAAACAACTCCAACTCATTGTTCATAGGCCCAAGAAAGTGTAAACTTTAGGGGGTTAGGGGTTTAGAGTTTAATTTTCAGCTTTGTAGAGGCTAGCACTACCAGGAAACAAAGTGATGTTGAAATGTACGTATTCAAAGATAAATTCAGCTACTAAGCCAACACTCTCCAGCATTGCCCCACGATGCCCCAAAGCCTTAACCCGAAACCTTAAACCCAGCACACTTTCGAAGAATAACCCTGAAATGTATGTAGTTGACTGCGACAACCTGGATCCCGAAGGCGGTTGGAAGAAGGGAAAAAGGGGGAAGGGGCGAACCGACTATCGAAGCAAGTCGCAGCGTGCCAAGGGGGGAGAGCCAGGATGAACCTTGAAACCCGAGTTGTCGACCCCACACCTTCGACACTGACGCACTGAACCCCCACGCAACCATAAGGTTGAGACTTTAGAGCGTGCCCAAAGGGGTCCAGTCGACTATCATCCTAACATAGGCTTGTCCATGTTGTTGAGGGTTCCGAGTTTACAGTTGACAGTAATTACCTTAAGCTACCATAACATACTTTTTTGTAGGTTCTTATTATAAACCCTAATATGGAATTTATAGGGACCCTACAAAAAAGTAGGTTTTGTAGCTAAAGGTAGGGTTTAGGGAAATCAGAAATCAACCGTTCGGGCTTCAGACCGCTCGGGGGACGGCATATCGAAATGCTCAAGTCAGCTGGGCGTCGTAGCGGTGCTTGTCTGTCAGCGTCTCGTTCCAAACAGGATCCAGCGTCCGGGCTTTGATGGTGGTCGAAGACCTACCCATGCTTTTGGACATGTAAAAGTGGCCTCAATAGTTTTATTAGAATAAGTTTTCGGAGTAGATCGTACTAGATGCAAAATGATATACTAAGGAACCCTATAAGGCACAGCAATATGAAGTTTAACTACGATGTGCCGGGTTACAGCTGCTTTCAGCTTTAGGTACAACTTGCTGCAGCTACTTGTGACTTCCACCCTGAAGTGGATTAGCGTGTTTGGATGGCAGAGGGGTGCAACTGCACAACCCTAACCCCCGCGCCCTAAACCCTATAGAGTGGTCGACATTCGAGGCTTGCTTGACCATTGCAAGAGGACGTTAAAGCCGTTAGCCTGCTATGGTAGGTCTGCGTGTCTTCCAACAGCAAAACTGGGAATACTTCGAGCATGGGCTCTTAGGTCAGCTTTGCAGGAGCTGATGTGCTAGATGCTTGTTTGTTCTATTGAGATTGTAGCCCTAAACCCTAAACCCCTAAACTCGATATACCCCTAAACCCCTAAACCCTAAAGCCCCAATAACCCCTACCCTAAACAGGGCCCTAAACGTTTTGGGCTTAAAACCCTAAACCGACCCAATTAGGAGGCCCTGAACCCCTGGAAACCCCTATAGACCCCTATAAATCCCTAACCCCCCTAAAGCCCCTAAATCAAGGAGCCCTGAAGCCCCCCCAAAAAAACCCAAACACAAAAAGGACCCTCGGCCTAAGATCTCCTCATTCCCCAAGACTCCAAAAGCCCCTTCATTAAGGTCTATACCTCAAATTAGAATAGGAACACAAACAAGTATATATATATATATATTTGTTGTTATTACTATTTTTTTATGTATTATTATTATTATTGTTTTTTTGGGGTGTCGGAAATTGGGTCAAAGGAAGACATCTTCGTTAAATCATGTTATGAAGGCCCTTAGAGTCAAAGGCGTGTTCCTGCCTATACTGCGCTTAAAAAGACCCCTATAATGCTCTTGTAAAATAGTCAAAAAAATCAGTGGCATTGGGGCTATAAAGCTTTTTTAAAATAGTCAAAAAAATCAGTGGCATTGGGGCTATAAAGCTCTTGTAAACTAGTCAAAATAAATCAGTGGCATTGGGGCTCTCTTTGCTGAAATTCCTAAGTCCGTATTTTAAAGCCCTAAAGCCCAAACCCTAAACCCCACAAACCCAAATCCCGAATGCTGAAAGGCCTGGAAAAGGGCTTCCCCACCAGCTGCACGCTGCAAAAGGGATCCTCCAGAAGCTTGCTGCGCGTAGGCTTACGTAAGGCATTGGGATGCATTGGGGCTTACCTTTGGCCCAGAAGTCCTACCTCTTTAAGGAGCTAAACCTCTAAACCCTAAACTCTACTTTATAGAAACCTTAATAGGGAACTCTCAAAAGGCAGGTCTTCACGGCTGCTTCTAGGGGTTTGTGCTTTGAGGCAGGGTTCAGGGCTGAAGGGCTCGTTGGATTTGGGCTCAGGTATGAGAGAGTTTTGAAAGCTCTGGAGACCCCCTCTGAGAAGCAATGTTGGAAACCATGCTCTTGAGAGGGATCTGAGCTTCATGTTGTAAACTCCAAATCAAGCCTGCGCAATTGTGCGTTAAGGGTTTCGGGCTTACCTTAAGGGTCCATATGTACTATTGCTATGGAGTTAAGTCCCCCAAAAAACTATACGAATGGTCTTGTGGGACCAACTTCCATAATAATAACAACAATTAACAACAATAATCGATACATACATACATACATACATACATACATACATACATACATACATACCTACGTACATACATACATACAGACATACATACATACATACATACGTACGTACATGCATACATACATACATACATACATACATACATGCATATATGGACCCTCTGGTTTAGAAGGATATAAGACCAGGTTTGGGTTACAGCTCAGGGCTTGCAGTCTGAAGGGTTTTGGGGGGCGTCTGGTGAAAACTGCAGCATATCCCACCTGGTTTACCACGTTAACGATTACATAGTAGTCGATTTAAGAATGTCAGAATCTATTTTTTAAACCTCTGTCTTCGATACTCCCAAGGTTTGGGTTTGGGCTTGTTCTGAAGTTGTCACAGCGCCTAGGCTGGTGAATTCAGCAGTTGCCGGGGATGTGGGTTGGGGCATTTCGGCTTTAGGACTGTTTAGGGCTTTGGAGACTGTGGGTTCAGGGTTTAGGGTTCAGGCTTTGGGGTTTAGGGTTGAGGACAGGTGAAGCAGGACACTGCGAGAGTCTCCATACGTATCGAAACTCAGGGTTTCCATCGCTGGCGGCGTTGTCTTGGTATCATTTCTGTTTATATACCCAGGGTCCGATTTGCCGTTGGCATCCGCCGGGGGCAGGCCATCCGCATGCCCTTGGCTGAAAGAGATCGTCAGATCAGGGTTTGTAGGGCTCAGGGTATAGGGGGTTTCGGGTGTTGCGGCTGCTCTGACGTAGGTCTCAGAACCGCAACTTTCAAACTCCCGACCTAGCTCATAGCTCCAAGACTTCATCGTCGTTGACTTAGGCCATGACGGGGTTCCTAGGGATACTATATGGGTGCATGGACTGATACTGTATGGGTACACGGACCCGTAAACCCTAAACCCACAATATACCCTTATAGGAACCGTTAAAGGAACCCTTAAAGTATCCCTTTAAAGGGTTCATGGAGCCTTAGGGTATTAGCACTTTAGGATTGGAGGAGGGAGGTCTATGTCGATTTACGAGGGTCTAGGGCTTAGGCTCTACATTCCTGTGGTTTTGGCTTAGGCTCAGCCATGGGGCTAGGGCCGCTAGGGTTTAGGGTTTAGGGGACCCGGCGCCGTACCGAGTTTCATGCCTCAAAAGATTTGAAGTTTCATAAATGGAAGGCGGCCAAGGAGAAGCCTAGGTCCGAATTGTTCTTGGGACTAGGGGTGCAGACGACCAACATCGTTCGGCTTTATAGGAGTTAGAGCTCGGATTCCGGGTTACGAGAATCAGGTTTTGAGTGCTCAAAGCTACTTCTACCGGGCTTCAGTTCGCATAATTCCTGTGCTTTAGTGGCTTAAGTGCCAGGATGAAGGTTCAAGCTGCAACACAAAAGCTAGGGAGGCTGCAGCCAGGTCAACCTTGAGTGCCAAGTTCGCGTGGCCCGACGTCAGGAGCTACCCCGGTGAGTCGAACTTCAGTTGGGAAGTTGGGATGCCACGTCTGACATACAGATGGTCTGATTTAAGGGACCTGGACAACGAGATTTTTAAGAACTCCATCATCGGAAAGCTTCCTCAGGGCCGTAACCCAACATGTCCGAGTAATTGCTCCACATGATCAAGACACCCATGCAAGACCTAAGCCGATCAAGTTTTCCATCATTGGACCATGACACAGTTTCCACAAGCATCCGTGCTGTTGCGCTGTTCCTGCTCAGATGCCCGCCCTCAATCCTAAACCCTGCACCCTACGAACCCTGAGTCCTACTAGTAAATTGAATAGTCAACCCTAAACTCTATGATCAATCCTACAGCTCAAACTCTAAAGCCGTATATTCCAGTCAGAAAGCGGATGAGGATGGTCGTTCTCGGTGGAGGCTCAGGAAAAGCCGTGACTTGAATTCTCAGCCGCAATGTTGGGTTGTAGCCTGCGGGGTATCAGGATCCGGGCTGATGCGATGTAGGGGTTTTATGGTTCAGAGTCGGGGCTTAGGGGGGTGCATAGTAGGGCTTAGGCCTTCTAGGGCGTACAGTAGGGCTTGATGCTTGAAGGGTGTATAGTAGGGTTTAGGGCTTATAGCGTGCACAGTAGGGCTCAATGCTTCTAGGGTGTATAGGAGGGTTTTTTCAGGCTTCTGGGCCGTATAGCAGGGTGTAGAGCCTGTAGGGTTTAGGGTTTTCCGGCCAGGGGTTCAGATGTCGGGAACCAGGGTGTTGGGAAAGACAGTCGGCCATACATACTGTTGATGACAGAAATCCTGCATTACCTTAAGGACCCTAAACTATGGGAAGCACGGTATATTCCTTATTATCGGTAATGCAGGATTTATATCATCAACCGTAGTTCATGTGGGTCCTGATTTTCTTGGCTCGTAGAAAAATTGAAGCTGAAGGTGGTTTCGGAGCTGTGGGCATGAGCTTGCGCATCTTCCCTATCTGTGGCACACGAAACCTGCCGTTTCTTAAGGAAGCACATAGACGAACCATAATGAGGGATCCGGCTCAAAGGCCCCGCTTGGGTGTAGGATGGTCGGTTAGTCCTCTGGGTTAATCTGATTTGCAGGGTCTTGGACCCTTGCAGTCATGGCTTCTCATAGTTACCCTCGACCCTAAACCCTAAACCCTAACCCTAAGCCCTAAACCCTAAACCTGAAATTCTTCACATCGAAGGATTTTGTCCAGCTAACACCTCACCTTCTCAGGGCTCAGGGGGGAGGGGATCCGGGGTTTGAACTCGTGATGTGAGTCTAGCGTCTAGGATATTACTTTAAGCCCATCGTAATCCACCCTAAGCCCTAAACCTCAAAAATCCCTAAACCCACCCCCAAAGCCTAAACAGTCCTAACCGCTAAGCCCCAAACCCGAAAGCCGTAAACCCAGTCCAAACCCCAAACCGCCAACCCCCCAAACCTTCAATTCCTCTACGGACCTCAATAACTAGAACAGGGTTTTGGAGTGTATGATACTATACCTATACCTATAAGAAGGAACCCCTGAAATAGCATTGTATTGGTGATTATGTAGACCCCTATATTCATCCCCCAATCCCCAAACGCCCCAACCCTAATACTATAGGGGCCTAAAGAATTGCCAATAATATTTTGGGGGGTTCCTTGTTAACAAAATGTAGTATATGTGGCCCCAAATCCCTGTTCCAACTAATTAGGGCCCCTATGTTCATCCCCAAGCCCCCAACGCCCAACTAAACCCTAAACCCCTAAACCCTAAACCCTAAACCCCAAACCCTAAACCCGAAACCCTAATCCCCAAAACGCCCCACCCCTAAAGCCGCCTTTCAGCTTCGCCGTCTCCGGAGAAAGCGTCATCGGCCAGGTGCCGTCGAAACCTCCAGGGCGATGGAACTCCTGTTCAGGCAGCACTTTAGACCCCCCCCCCCCCCCNNCCCCCCCCCCAAAAAAAAAAGCCCTACATCCTAAAACTCCAAACCGTGGAAGCCCGAAGACCTGGACCGTAGACCCTGGGGCAGTTTAGGGTTTAGGGTTTAGGGTTGATGGTTTAGGGTTTCATCCTAAAAAAACCCTCAACCCTAGAAACCCTAAATCCTAAACTCTAGGCCTAGAATTCAAGGTTTTAGGCGAAGCCCTAAATCCTAAAACCCTAAACCCCAAATCATAAACCCTACCCAAAGGCTCCGTAGTAGTTCCGTTTTTGTGGTTCACACTCAAGATCCCATAAGGTAATCCCAAAAAGGAACTACAATGGAGCCTATGGGTAAGCCTAGAATTCAGGATTTTAGGTGTTTGCTGAGTGCTGCTTGAGCTTTAGGGCTTCTAGTAGGACTGAGAGTTGCTGACCTAAACCCTAACCCGAAACCCCAAACCCTAAACCCTCAAACCCTAAACCCAACTCTAAACCCTAAACTGCCTTAGGGTCTACGGTCCAGGGCTTCGGGTTTCCACGGTTAAGGGTTTCGGGTTTCCGGTTTCGGAGGTCGGGACCCCAGGGATAAGTGCGATGACGGGTACCGTTTAGGGTTTAGTGGTTTAGGGTATAGGGTTGAGGGTTTAAGGTTTGGGGTTTGGGATTTAGGGAAGAGAGGCTTCAGGGTGGAGGGCTCTGGACCTAGGGGGCGTGGCCGAAGGGCTGGGGAGCTTCACATAGCTGCGATGCTTCGGGTTGACTTCCTGCCTTCATTCCAAGGATTGAGGGCGGCCGAGGATCGAAACCCTGCAGAGCCAGAGCCGGTATCGACCCACAAAGCCCTTTAGGGTTTAGGGTTT
>CAJNJA010013126.1:0-12797 GCA_905231915.1 Symbiodinium necroappetens | reverse complement strand
GGTTTAGGGTGTAGGGTTCAGGCTCGAAAAATCGCGGCGCGGCACTTTCCTCGCAAAAAAGCTCATCAGCAGCCCTTAACGCTTTGAGGAAGCCCTACCCGACATCCACAGAGGGAGTGCTCTAAGGAGCCCTTTAAAAGGGGCCCTTCTAAACTCGAAGCCCTGAGCCCTAAACCCCAAGCTCCAAACCCATGACATCCCGGAAGGATCCAAACAGCGGATTCCCTAACTTTCCAAGGACCCTAGGCTAGGAAAGGGGCACTTTAAAGGAACCCTTATTGAGAGATCTACTTTTTCTCTCCCGTTAAACCCTTTAACAGGGTCCTTCCTAAACCCTAAAGCCTAAAACCTAAACCCTACACTCTAAACCCTAAAACCCTAAACCCTAAACCCTGAATCCTAGCTGAAAGAGGCTTCATCGGCGGCCACGATGGGGAATGCCAACCTTTCAAGGTCAGCTGCGCCCAGGAGTCGACGGAGGCTGGGGGGGATGTCCTGGGGTTTGGGGTTTGGGGTTTAGGGTTTAAGGTTTAGGGTTTTAGGGGTTTAGAGTTTAGGGTTTAGGGTTAGGGGGTCGAGGGTTGAGGGTTAGCTGGACCAGCGTTTCTAGGGATTTTGATTGCATCAATCCCTCAACCCTAACCCTAAGGGTCCAAGTAGTCGTTATTTGTGGTTTTTGGTACCTACTTGGACCCTTAGGGTAAGCCCTAAACCCTAAGCCCTAAACCCTAAGCCCTAAACCTTTGGGGTGAAGGGTTAGGGATTTGGGGTTCAGCCCACGTCCAGGAGTGGAGGCCCGGGATGTGCCAGGGTTCTTTCCGGATGTGCCTCAAACTACCGCAACCGTAGTATTCTTTTTTTTGCGGTTCCTTTGAGGGTTCCCGTTCGTTTTGCTTTTTCAGGGTTCTGTGGGCGTGACACGTCTGAAGAGGATTGAGGTCCTGCAGTAGCGCCCTTTTGCCCTTACAGTTGTTCTTGGGGTGGGCTGACGGGGACTCTTTTGTTTAGAGACTGGTACGCGTTAGCGGCCATACCGCATTATGAAGAGGGCACTTGGAAACAATCGTTGTTATTGTCGTTTTCTTGTTGGGGTTGAGGGCTTGGCTTATGCTTCTGAGAGGCTTTAGGCCAGGGTTCAGGGTTTTCTGGTTTATCGTTTAGAGTTCGGGGTTTGGGCGCTTAGGGATTAGGGTTTAGGGCTCAGGGTGTATGATGTAGATAGGTTCTGGTTCTAGAGTCCAGTCTTGCAAAGCAAATGAAACACTCACTAATCATCTGCCATGAACATCCTTCCCCCTTCCTCAGAAAACCCATTCAACCATATGCGCTTCCCCGGGCCCTTTTTTGGCCGCATTCATCCGCAACTTTGCAAGACGGTGTGGGAATGTTTGTGCTCGGTTGCCGCGTTGAAAGCGTCATGACGTCAGCTCTGTAGCGGCAGATCTAGCAGGTCACCTTGGGTACGGTTTAGGGTTTAGGGTTTAGGGTGGGCGATGTTTTGGAACGTGATTCTAGGCAGGGTGTGTGACGATTGATCAACGCTTGACGAGCAGCGCTGGTTTCTAGGAAGCTCTAGCCCTAAGATGCCCCAGCTTTTAAACTCGAAGCCCTCCTAAACTCTCCGCCCTAAAACCCTAAAATCAGAGTTCGCAACCCCAAGCCCTAACCGAACCCTAAACCCCAAACCCCAAACCCTAAACCCTAGACCCTAAACCCCAAACCCTAAACCCTAAACCCTAAGCCCTGAACCCCAAACCCAAGAAGCACTAGGGGCGCGTCGGCGAGCATCTGGGCCCAGCACCCCAAGCAGCAAACCCTAATGCTCTTGCCTCTAAGGGTTCAGCGTTCAAAGTTCAGGGTTTAGGGTTAAGGGTTTAGCGTTCAGGGTTTAGGGTTTAGGGTTCAGGGTTTAGGGATCCTAAGCCTAAAACCTCCAATGACGAGCATTGCAACGCCTGGCAAAGAACGCGCGAACCCATGCAAAGCTTGAGCAAAGCGTAGATTGGAGGCAAGCGTTGCGCAATTCATGGCGATTCTCATTCCGGTCGCAGTTTTGTTGAGCCTTGGCTGTACATTCCCTGACCTCGAAACTCTAAAACCCGAACCCCCCAAAACCCCAAAACCCCTACAAGCCCAGACCCCAAACCCTAAACCCCAAAACCCTAAACCCTAAACCCTAAACCTCAACACCCTACACTGAAAGATCCTTCACGCTAACCTTCCTGTGCTGCGTCCTGAACGCCCCTAAACCCAATCCTTTAAGGATGCGGTCTCGGTGTAGAAGCTGAATAAGTACCAATCTCGTTCCGATGGGTTGCAAAGTATAGCTATTCTATGCTGCGCCCCAACACCTAATGATTCAGACTCCTATGGTACATAAAAGAAAAAGGAAATCATGAGGTTCCCTTAGACGGTAAGTCTTTCGTCGGGGTTCAGGTAGATCCTAAATCTTCATCCCCAATGGTAAAGCCTTCTAGATCCCTCATGCAGACCTGAACGAACGAAAAGGAGTCCCCAAACCCTAAACCCTAAACCCTAAACCGAGTCCTTTAAGCGCCCTGCCCAAACCGCTAAAACCTGCGACCCTCGACCCGAAGCTCCTAGGGACCCTTATAGGGGGTGGCAGGGGGGAGGGGGGTCGGGGGCCTTTATACCAGTAATAAGGACCTAATAAGGCGTGGTTAAGGAAGTACCCTTAAAAGGACCCCGAATCCGAAAGATCCCCGAGACCTTTCCGAAAAAGACCGCGGTGCGAGGGCTTAGGGTTGAGGATCGCGGGTTTCTTCTTTATTTAGGGTTTAGGGTTTAGGGTTTAGGGTTTCTTCCTCTTTTTCACCTTGGACACGATGGCTGGTTTCCTTAAGAATATAGTGATGGTAACTGAAGAGGGAAGCGAACCCCAAACGACACACATTATTGGACTAACACCAACGGAAGTTAAAGGGAAGTGCTTGTTTAATTCAATAATTTGGGTCTCTTGTTTTTTTAGGGTCCTGCAAAGGGTTTAGGATCTAGGGCTTTAGAATTTAGGCTTTAGGGTTCAGCATCTACCCTAAACCCTAAACCCTACACCCTAAACCCGAATAAACTCGAAACCCGAAACCCTAACACAGCTCGCCGAGTTTAGAGGCTCAGGGTTCACGGCTGAGGCTTTCGGGCTCATGGACTGGGGGGTTTTTAGGGTGTAGGGTGAAGAGGCTTCGGGCTTATAGTGTGTAGGACGGATTTAGGGCTTGGGGTTTAGGATTTAGGGTTTAGGGTTTACGGATTAGGGTGTAGGATTACGGGAACCTCAATTTTAGACCATGAAGCAAGACCCCACCCGACCTTCTTACATAGAGGCACTGTGCAAACCGGTACAGGCTGAAGAAGCTATAGCAAAGGACTAGCACAAGGTTTTAGGGTTGAGTGTTTAGGGTTTGAGGTTTAGGGTTTATAGGTTTAGGGCCTACTCGGAGGTTCATGGGTAGTTATAAGTAGGGCTATAAGTAGGGTAACTATAGTCATAACTCATATTAGGAGATTTGTAACCCTACTTATAACTACCCATGAACCTCCAAGTATAGGGTCTAAGCCGTCAGCCTTTATAGAAGGTCTATATACCTTATAGAAGTCTTATAGAAACTCTATATCTCCCCACCTGTAGTTTCCTTTAACTGTTTTTTTTGGGAACTGTTTTTTTTTGGATTTTTTTAGGGTTCGTGCCCTAAACCCTAAACCGTTTCTTGGGTGTTGGAGTTCCAGCTGTTTCTAGGGTTTAGGGAAGCACTGTCAGGATTGCGTTGGGCATGGTATGTCTGGCGAGGCGCCACCAGCAGGCGGCCGTTGTTGGTTTCGGGTTTAGGGGTTTAGGGGTTTAGGGTTTTAGGGTTTAGGGGTTTAGGGTTTAGG
The DNA here is from genome assembly GCA_905231915.1 of Symbiodinium necroappetens. Taxonomy (NCBI): domain Eukaryota; class Dinophyceae; order Suessiales; family Symbiodiniaceae; genus Symbiodinium; species Symbiodinium necroappetens. The sequence goes on along the minus strand of CAJNJA010013126.1, from coordinate 8,906 downwards.
GTTTTAGGGTTTAGGGTTTAGGGTTTTAGAGTTTAGGGTTTAGGGTTTAGGATTTCACTTGGCTTGGCTTTACAAAGACTCTATGAGGATTTTTGCACGGTTTTTCAAACCCTAAAGCCTAAACCCTAAACCCGAACTTCACCGTCTGCGGCTTTTCGGGTTTGGGGGTTTCAGGCTTCGCGGCTTGAGGGTTTCAGTTCAGAACTTATGCAGGTATCTATGTAAACCTCAAAGCTTGAACCCGAGCGTCATCACAGTGTTGGAAACTCGGTGGCCTTGGGATATGTGTTTTTGCCCTTACTGGGCCGAAGACGATCTTACCTGCCAGCATTTCGAGGGCTTTAAAACCCTAAATCCCTAAACCCTAAACCCTAAACCCTAAACCCTAAAACCCTAAATCCCTAAACCCTAAACCCTACACCGTAGCCTAATGCCCTTAAACCACGGTCTGAGGGCCCTTGGAAAGCTTAAACAAAATCATATTGTTGATGACATACATACTGCAGTACCTGAAGGACCCTATACGCCTATACTATGGGAATTATGGTATATTCCTGATTATGGGTAATGCAGGATTTATATCATCAACCGTGGAACCCTTATCGAACCCCAAAACCCTAAACCCTGAGCCCTAAACCTTCATTCAACCCCGCAATACCAGCAAGTCATTCTGAAGCCTTAAACAAAACCTAGAACCCTAAACCCTAAACCCTAAACCCTGAAGCCTAAAATACCCTGATAAGATTTTTCACGAGGTCGCCGATGAGCAGAATAAGCACGTGTTGCAGACACTCTCTGGGCTGCGGGACTCTCTGCTCCCTTTTGGAGGGGCTTACCCTTTACGATTCAGGGTTTAGGGTTTAGGTTTGGGGTTTAGGGTTTGGGGGTTTAGGGGTTTGGGGTGTAGGAGTTACTTGACCCTCCTTCAGATCTTTTTCAGATTTGTGTTTTTTCCCTTCTGGGTTCTGCCTGTTCTTTTTTTTTTCAATGGTCGCCGCATGAAAAACCCCTCGAGGTGGAGGAGAGGTTAGCATTCGGGTTGCAGGTTGCGGGTTTGGGGTTCACGGTTTAGGGTTTGGGTTCAGGGCTTGCGGTTGCAGGTTCGATCTTCAAGGTTGTGGTTGCGGTCGTTGTTGTCGTGGTTGTTGTCGTCGTTGTTGTCGTCGTTGTTGTCGTCGTTGTTGTCGTCCTTGTCGTCGTGGTTGCGGTCGTGGTCGTGGTTGTTGTGGTTGTTGCGGTTGTTGTGGTTGTTGTGGTTGTTGTGGTTGTTGTGGTTGTTGTGGTTGTTGTGGTTGTTGTGGTTGTTGCCTGCCCGCCACGTGCTGAGCCCGCTCGCACCGCGTCCAATTGCAAATTGTGGTTGTTGTGGTTGTGGTGGAGGTGGTTGTTGTTGTTGTTGCTGTTGTGGTAATTGTAGTGATTGTGGGGTTGTTGTGGTTGTTTGGGTTGTCTCGGTTGATATTTGTTTTTGCTCGTTCTTTGTTGCTTGTTGGCTGTTGTGTTTTTGTTATTGGTTGTTTATCGCTACGTGTTGTCTTGTTGTTGTTTGTTTGTTGTTTGTTTCCTGTTGTTGGTTGCTTGGTTTTCGTTGGTAGAGGTCGGTGGGGGTGTTTTGTTGTTGGTTGGTTGTTGTTTGTCGTTAGTTGGTAGATGGACCCATTTCGTTGTTTGGTTTAATTGGTTGTTTTTCTTTGTGCTTGCTGTGTGCTGCTGTTTGTTGTTGTGTGTTGCTCCTGTTGTTGCTGCGGTTGTTGCTGTTGTTGCCGTTGTTGCTGTTGCTGTTGCTGCCGTTGCTGTTGTTGCTGTTGTTGCTGCTGTTGTTGTTGTTGTCGTCGTCTTCGTTGTTGTTGTTGTTGTCGTCAATCAGCTGTTGCAGTTTCTCCAGTTTTCAACTCTCTCACCATTCATATCCTTCTTCTTTTCATTACCATTGACATTGCAACCCACGTAAAGCAACCCTAAACCCTGCACCTTAATCCCCACCCGTTAAAAGCCTAAACCCTAAGCCCGTCAGAATGAGCCGTCTGGAGACATCCCTAAACCCTAAACCCCAGCGCCGAGCAAATCCTGATCGCTTGAACCCATAAATGCCAGAACTGCGAAGCCTTTTAAGCCTGGATATGAACTCTGTACTAAAGTCCTAAACTCCACGCGCTACCCCCTAAACGCTGATAGATCCCACGAAGTTTCGATCAACGGAACCCGTATAGGAGCACTGAAGGTGTCCTTTGAGGCTTTCCTCAGGGAGGTCCGTTGAGGGTTCTCCTTTTGGGTAGTTCTCTAAATTAGGGTCCTTGTTTTAGGTCCCCGATGTACTACGGCACCCTCATAGAAAGGACCACCCAAAAATACCATCATTTAGAGAACTACCCTAATGGACGCTGCGAACCCAGGAAGCGATCGCACAGAACTTCCAGTACCTCCAGATTCTCAGCATCGTGGGGGGCTTGGTGGATCTACGTCGTGGTTTAGGGTTTAGGGTTTAAGGGTTTAGGGTTTAGGGTTTAGAGTTTAGGGTTTAGGGTTCAGTTAGAGCTCAAGGGTTGCTTTGAGCGTAAAGGTAAGTGTTTCACCATGAGTTGGCTCTGACGCAGCCGTTCCTTATGGTTTAGGGCTGCGGGTTTAGGGCTTAGGGGTTTACTATACTAATGCCCTCATGATCATGGTCCTGCTTGCAGCATCAGGCTTTGCTTTGGGTTTATAAGTGCCCGAAGTAGGGTTATCCTAATCATAACCCTACTTACGACCTAGCTCACTAAGTCAAGTAGTACAGCAGTAGACGCTTTCATATCAGCGCCGCTCAGAACTGGTGAATGATTGCAATGTACTGCAATTGAGTCGTACTTTGGCTAGGCCAAGGCCCTGATTTTCATCAACAACCATGGACTTCTTGGAGGTTCATTTGTAGTTATAAGTGGGGCTATAAGTAGGGTAACTACAGTTATAACCCATCTTAGGGGATTTATACGTCTACTTATAACTACCCATGAACCTCCAAGTAGGTTTAGGGTTTAGGCTGTACCTGTAACCGAAAAGACCTACCTTTCTTAAGGAACTATTATATAGAAACCATAATAAGGAACTGTTATATATAGAAACCCTAATAAGGAACTACTATATATAGAAACCATAATAAGGAACCCTAAAAAGGTGGTCTTCGGGCCGTAGAGTCTCCACAAGGACTGCGCGTCAGTGAGACGCCAGGACGGTTTAGGGTTTAGGGTTTTAGGGGTTTAGGGGTTTAGGGTTTAGGGTTTAGGGTTTAGGGGTTTAGGGTTTAGGGTTTAGGGGTTTAGGGTTTAGGGTTGCGAAGGGTTTAGGGTTTGATTGCCTGGCGAGGCAGAGGCCACAGGCTTCGTACGGCTGATGATAGAAATCCCGCAGTACCCATAATAAGGAATATGCCAGAATTCCCAAAGTTTAGGGTCCTTAAGGTAATGCAGGATGTATATCATTAACCGTAGCTATGCCCGTTTTGAAACCGTGTACTGGGCTTGTCGCGGGCGTTCCCGGCTCCGTCCGGCCAAGTTTGCATCATCATCGACGGCATGGATCGATCAAAGTTTGCCATCCCGCGACATGGACTGATGCGGGCGGCGGTCTTCGACTCGTTTCAGAGACCGCGTCTTCATGTTGCCGCCCCCATCTGTCAGTGGCATCACCCCTAAACCCTAAACCCCAAACTCTGTGTCAGTGAGCCAAACGTGGAGAAGGATGCGAAGACGAGCCGGGACATGCTTAGCCATTCGCTTACGCTGCTGGAGCCATCTGGAGCAGCATCGCACCTACAGGTTCAATGCGACCAACATTCCGGGCGCTGACAAAGCAGGTCTCCCTTTAGACGTGGAACAGCAACGGTTACTCTACCTTGTCCTCATATAGCCGCGAAGACATAGACTCTGTGTTCGGAAGCCGAGATTCTGAATCCTGGGCTCTGAACTCCGCAACTCCAGAATTTCGGGATGAACAGCTGCACGGCCACGGGCCCGAACATTTTGAGCCAAGAGCCGCACGACGCTACACCCCTCCGCCCTATCGAACTCCAGATACCCAGGTGTAAATCTAATTTCAAAGCTTTTTCAAACCAAAACCCTGAACTTGTTATACTACCCGTGTAAAAACCTGAGGCTGCATCATAAACCTATGCCTGTTTCGGTTTAGGCCCTACGACCTAAACCTACAGCATAAAGCCTGAACCCGTAAAGAACCCTTATAGACCCCTTCGAAATTATACAACAACAAGCTTTTTCAAACCCTATAGAGGGCAAGAAAGCCCTAAGCGTCCTTAGACTCTTATCCCCTAAGCCCCGAAGCCCAGAGCCCTAGCCCGAACCCCAGTCCCTAAGCCCCAAACCCCAAACCCTAAACCCGAAACCTCAAATTCCCTAAACCCCTAAACCCTAAACCCCCAAACCCTCCAAACCCAAACCCCAAACTCCAAACCAGGTGTCCCTCTTCAAAGTTCGATGGCCGCCGCTCCTGTCGGAGATCTGGGTGCTCTCTGGGTTTAAGTGTTTTAGGGTTCAGCTTTGGGGGTTTGGGTTTTTGAGGTGTAGGGTTTTGGGGTTTGGGGTTTTGAGGTTTAGGGTTTAGGGGTTTTGGGGTTTAGGGTTTTTGGGTTTTGGGGTTTTGGGGTTAGGGTTGTTGGGTTTAGGGTTTAGGGTTTTTGTCGGTGTGCATTCGAGATTCAAAGCTCGGGGTTCGGGTTAGGTCTTTGGGTTTGGGTCTGGGTTTACCTGAACCCCCCCAAACAAAAACACCCTACCTCTCTAAGGTGCTATACAGATAGGTCTTGGTGGCTGAGGGCTTAGGGCTTTGCTTCTGCAAGGGCCTTCCGAGAGAGCTTACAACTCCTGAATCAAAGGCTTTGTAGTTTTGATGCGATTGTACATGGGTAGTTCTCTAAATTAGGATCCCTTTTTTAGGTCCGCAATACAATATAGTACGGTACCCTTATAAAAAGGACACCCAAAAAGGACCCTTGAAAAGAAACCTACCCACAGACTGTTGTAGGTATTCAAGGGGCGGCAGCCAGAAAGTGCACCAATGGGAAGCCCGAGAAGAGCAACGGTGTAGCTGCTGACAAGGGCTCTGAGGAATGTCTGGCACACTGCCCTAATCCCAGAACCCCAAACCCTAAACCAAAGCCATCCCAACAGTCGCTTCGCCAGGCTGAACGACTGATCAAGGAATTTGCAGGGTTATCACGGGTTTTGATATGTATTTTTTCAGGATTTTGAGGGTTTTGATTGAAGAATATACCTTGATTTATAGGGGCTAAGGTGGATTCCTCACTTCTCTGGTATTCGGCCCTCTGAACATGAAGTTCTGTTGGGATAGGCACACCACTGTGCAGCCATAATGTCCAGCAACCCAGGTTTAGGGTTTAGGGCCGTGAATTTGGTAATACTCCCCCTGACTGTCCCGCCATAACTGCACTAAAATGCAGCGCAAAGCCCTGTTCAAACAAAAGGCATAACATAGTAGGTCATGGCTCCTTAGCCTCCCCAACCTGCGACCGAAGCGCCGTGCACCTGAAGGCCTTCGTGCGAGGCATCACCGCAGAAGCTGGGCACTGCAAAAACCCGTCTTCTAGCTCATGGGCTGGGAGGGATTTGTAGGTGAAAGGCGTAGAGGCAGAGGGTTCACAAGGTTTAGCATTTAACGTTTAGGGTGCAGGGTTCAGATTTCGGGTAGTAGGTTACATGCAGAGTTGAGCTTGGAGGGTTTAGAGCATGCTTCGTATGCATGGGGTTGTGCTACTCATGATGCTCCCGGCACCCTACAGCCGAAACCTACTACTGTTGATGATATAAATCCTGCAGTACCGTAAGGGCCCTAAACTATGGGAATTATGGTATATTCCTTATTAGGGGGAATGCAGGATCTCTATCATCAACCGTATCAACCAAGTAGTGGGTTGATGTAGGAGTGTAGATTCAAGGTTGTAAGTTGCCAACTAGGTTGAGGTGTCCAGGTTTTTTTGCACTCAGATTGCATGACGTTCGCGGCCGCGGGTAGCTGTAGGCTGCTTGGAACTACTGTAGTAGCCCTAACCCCTAACCCTAAACCCTAAACCCTAAAACCTAAACCCTAAACCCTAAACCCTAAAACCAAAACCCTAAACCCTAAAACCAAAGCCCTGAACCCTAAACCCTAAAACCAAGCCCTGAACCCTAAAACCAAAACCCATAAACCCACAAAGCCGAAAGGGCTCGAGCTCGAGGCCGAACTCCCCAAGCCCCCGACCCCCCCACCCAGACCCCCGGGAGGATCCAAAAAGTAGATCCCTTAAGGGGGTTCCTAAAAAGTACCCTTTAGTAGTTGGGGTCCCAAATTCGGGGATCTACTTTCTAGATCCTCCCGGGGGTCTGGGCAACCGTCAAACCCTAAATCCCCAGGTTCCGGGATCCTAGCTAGTACTTGGGGGTGTGAATAGACATATTTATTCGATAGGAATGTTTATCTTTATTAGAAGAGATATGATTGACTACGAAATCTATATTTTATAGGGAATGTCTATATTAGAAAATCCTACCGAATGAGCATATCTTATTTATATAATGTAAAATTTCATTTATTAAGAAATATCAACTTAATGAGAGAATACATATATTACAAAGATTCTTCTCCGCTTCAGAAGCTTGCTGAAGCCTACGAGAGATCTATAAACAGCCCAAGCACTGGCAACATCAGCGACGTCCAGTTTTTGTTTCCAGATCCACATGCTGGATTCGAGCACATCTTTGGTCGAACATACCTTCCGGTTTAGTGTAGGGGACCTTGCCGAGTTGTAACGAATCTTCCCTTAATGCGCTTCTGTAGCTGTTGAAACCCTCAGCCCTAAGCCCTAAACCGTAAACCTTGAACCCTAAGCCCTCAACTCCCAAACTCTAAAACCCTCACACCCTTTTAGGGTTTAGGGTTTAGGATCTAGGGTTCTCCCAAACTCTCCCCCCCTCACCCCCTTTTAGGCCCCAAGCCGTTGCAGCAAAGGAGCTCATCACAATTCCCAGCTTGGGATGTGTCCTACCGCACCCTTCCTCCTTCAACGACCCTTGCCTTCAAAGTCAGGCTTTAGGGTTTAGGGTTTAAGGTTTAGAGTTTAGAGTTTAGGGTTTAGAGTTTAGGCTTTAGAGTTTAGGGCCCGGATTAGGGTTTAGGGTTTAGGGCCCGGTTTAGGGTTTAGAGTTTAGGGCCCGGGTTAGGGTTTAGGGTCTAGCGGGGGGTTTGGACCTTAGGAGGGTTGATGAGGGCTCAGCGATTTAGGGCTTAGGGTGAAGTTAGGGCTTGGGGGTTTAGGAGGCATTTCTAGGAACCCTAAACCCTAAACCCTAAACCTTAAACGCTAAACCCTAAGCCCTAAATCCTAAACTCTAAACTCTAAACCCTAAACCCTAAACCCTAAATCCTAAACCCTAAACCCGGGGCTTTCGTCCCGGGGTTCTTTCTGGCGGTCCGAGGTTCCGGGGACTTCGGAGATCTTTCACTTTAAAAAGGAACCCCCTGGACCTTGGGCTTTCGGGTTCCCAGGGAGCCCAAAGACCCCGTAATTAAGAAAAGGCCTTTAAACCATAATATATTTAAGGTCCCCGTAAATGAAGGTAGATTCTTTAATAGAAAGAAGGTCCCCCAAGAAAAATTAAGGTATCTTCCTTCATTAACGGAGTCTTGGCCCCTTCTGGGTTCAGGGTCTTCGGGTCTGAAGAAGTTTGAGGGCTTACCCTAAACCCAAACCCTAAACCCTAAACCCTAAACCCTAAAACCCTAAAACCCTAAGGCCCTAAATGCAAGGATCCTAGAGCCCGAGCCCTCCAACCCTCGAACCCTGAAGAAACGGAAGCCCCGGGTATGGGTTTAGGGTTTTTAGGGTGTAGGGTTTAGGGTTTTAGGGTTTTAGGGTTTAGGGTTCAGGGCTTTAGGGTTTAGGGTTTAGGGTTCCTTCATCTGGGTTTACCAACGTAACAAAAGCAGGCGAAATAGTTGCCAATTTTTGTTCGTTAGGGTTCCTAGCACAAATGCAGCATGATCTACCGTAGAATGTAGGGCCATATAGGGTTGATCCGTTTCTTCGTGCAAACGATAGCAGTGCAAGTCTACCGACACAATCTCAAGCATCCGTCCATAATTATAGCATGGTGTACCGTATTAACCTCCAAACCCAACACCCAAATATCCGCCTATAGTGTACGATGTATGGCGAAGTCAAAGGCGCCTTGTCCCTACTACAAACACATTTTTGACATAGACGCAGTCTTTACCCACGTACTGGCAGGAGACATTTTTAGGAGAATCTGCCTTGGATCCAGAGCCCTGATCAAAACACACTCAAATTCCAACACATCGAGAGGCCCCCATTGGTTAATGTCGGGGCCTTTTAATTACCTATACTGTTTCGGGGTGTTCCTTGTTACAAGTATAGTATCATATACCCCCCCTCAAACGCTATTCTTATTAAGGTCGCACAACAACAGTCACCTCCCTAAACCCCTAAACTCTAAGCCCTAAACCCCTAACCCTAAACCCTAAGTCCTAAACCCTAAGGAACCCCTAGAAGAGGAAAGTTTCACAAGGAACGCTAAGAAACCCTAAGACACCCAGAGGAGACCTTCACAAGGAACCCTAAAGCCGGAGAGGAGATGCTGGCGCGCTATCTGATACCGGTGCTGCTGGCTGCGATGACCCTGCTTTCTTGGCCCCTTTGCCTGCAAGAGTTGAGGGTGTTGGGTTTAGGGTTTGGGGTTTGAGGTTTAGGGTTTAGTGTTTCGGGTTGTGGGCTTAGGGAGCCCTGAAGGGTCCAAGTACCAAATAATCTAGGAGCCTGATTAAGAAACCCTTGTCCTAGAACCCGAAAATAGTAGGATTCATATTAGGAGCCCTAATAAAGACCCAGGGTTTCTGAATCA
>CAJNJA010013125.1:0-12798 GCA_905231915.1 Symbiodinium necroappetens | reverse complement strand
ATAATAATAATAGAAATAGTAGTAGTTGTTGTTGTTGTTGTGGTAGCAGCCAGCAGCAGTAGCAGTAGCAGTCGTCGTCGCCACCGTCGTAGTGCTTGTAGTGGTGGCAGTGGTATTTGCGGTACCGGCGGTACTGGTGGCGGTACTGGTGGCGGTACTGGTGGCGGTACTGGTGGCGGTGTTGGTGGTGGTGGTGGTGGTGGTGGCGGCGGCGGCGGCGAACGGTCAAGCTTCTTGTTTCAACATGCCTAGCCCATCTCATTGAGCTCTGGCGACCCGAGCAGAACCGGCTGAACCCAAAATCCTACAATAGCTCCAGACAGAGCCCACGAATACTCTAAACCGCAACTCTAGCCCATGACGCCCCGAGGCTGGGATTCCGACAGATATGGACACGGACAATGGCAAGTCCTGTCTCTGTTTGTCCGTCTCTGTCTCGCTCTGTCCCTCAGTGTCTGTCTGGCTGCTGGCACCAAAAGGGCCCCCTGCCGAAACACCCCAAATTCCAAACCCTAAACCCCATTTTGGAACCGAAGACCCCCAACCTTCAGAGAAATCATCTCCACGCGCAGAGCAAAGGCATTGAGTGACGGGTTTAAGGTTTAGGGCGTAGTAGTGGTGCAGGGTACAGGGTCCAGGGCCTAAGGTTGAGGTTGTAAAAAGGGGTGGTACTCTAGGGGTCACTGAAAGGGTGCTAGCAGGGTTCTAGAGGGGCTCTATGCTCGCTCTGTACAGCAAGGGGTTTCGGGTTCTTGCGGGCTCTACACGTGGTTCAGGCAACTATGAAATAGTACCCTTATGGTACCCTATACTACCTTTTAAGGACCCTGGTGGTACCCTGTAATACTGTAAGTACCCTGTAGTACCTTTGTAATACCCTATAGCACCTTTATTGCACCCTTGCAGAAACCTTTAGCATGTTTATGGTACCCTTATAGTACCCTTTTTCGTACTTGACAGTACCCCATTGTACCTGTATAATACCATTTTAGATCCCAGGGAGATATCTACTTGTGGCGGCTGAGCCTGGAGGCATTTCGGAAATCTTGGTAATGCAGGAAGTCTAAGGGTGCCCTCCTGTCGATCCGTCGCGGCGGGGTGGTGCGGTTTCGTGCAGTCCTACCCGAAATCAAGCCACCTCAGAATCAACTGCTTCAACCCTAGCACAACATCACCATAAAAAACCATGCCTCCAAAGACAGACCCTGAACCCAAACCACCCAGGACCTTAAATCCTAAATACAGCACCTAACATAGCCACAGAAGCCAGCCCTTAATTACACAACAGCATCTACACCAGAAAACGAACCTTGAACATAACAGGGCCCCAAGGTCCACCGACGTGGATTAGCATAGAGGACTGAATTATTAGCAACGGTATCCTGTATTCCTTTATAGTTTCTATGCACATAAACGATTACCAAGCCGTACTCGTATGCAGGCCCCATTTTCAAAGCTCTCGTGCCGGGTTCTGCCTCGCGGCAGATGGCCTTGAATGTTTCGCAATCCAACTCCCAGAGGATGCTCCTCCTGGGCGGAAGGCACGCTGCCTTGTGGCTACTTTACGCGGTTGGAGTGGTGTTTAGAGGCCTGCAGTATACTTACAAAAGGAATCGAAGAGGATAGTACTCCTTGTTGCTACGCTTCCAGGCGAAACTCCCTATTCCAGAGCCACCGCGTCTCGACACGCTCGGCTTAAGCTTCCAGCTTCAACGTGAACTCCTGTCCGCTGCTCAGACTGTCTCAGTGCAAACTGGAGCACAGAACCACAGACAAAATGGCTTTTCCAGTTTACTAACAAAGCTCGACGCCCTAAGCCCTCAGGACACCCAAACCTCAAATGTCTAATTTCGTAAACCCTGAGCGACTAACCTCTGACAACCCCAACATTGGATCTGACACTCCCAAAACTCGGTCCTCTATGCCCATGGTCTTTGAAATCCTATAAACCTCAAGTCTGAAGCCCGAGATCACCAAGTGCCCCCTTCTCAAAAATGCAAAAGCACATGAAACCCTTGAGCCCTAGAACCGATTCGAAGGCTTGAACAGGATGACAGACAGACCGCAGACAACCCCAAAGCTCCCTATTCTTACTCTTCTTATTCTTACTCGAAGCATTATTGTCATGATGTTGCAATAAGCCCTTCAAGAGCATCAAACGACCAGCCCGGTGGCTGGGAGGCGACAACAGAAGCTTCATGCCGGCAATCATGCAGCAGCCTCGGGGGTATAGGGTGCAGAGCAAGGCTGAGGGTGCAAGGCTTTGTTCACACCTGCTTGGCTGACTGCATCGCACTCCAGGGTGTAAGGTTCAGGGTTTACAGCAGGGCTGAGCTACGTTGCCTTTTCGCTCTCCTCAGGAGGCGCATAAATTATCCAACCGGAGTTCGATTAGGATCTATTTTTCTGGGATATGGAAGGCTTTAATGGGGGTATCCTGGAGCCCGACATCCGTCACCCAACACAGTGGCGCTTGGGGTTTGAGCCGCTTTGGGGTTTCGGCACTCTCTGGCGGTGAAACCGATGCTTGGATGCGGATGAAACACACCGTCACTTTCTGAGAAGTCATCCCACTCAATCTGAACATGTGTGACGCAGCAGGTGTGTAGGGATCTTGCGCTGATGCCAAGGCCAAGTACGGGGGTGAGTTTACATGACGGGTTGCCTGAGCATCTCTGGGTTTCTATTGTTGAAACCTAATAATTATGCGGGAATTCGACTCGGGGTGGGTCGGCTTTGGGGTTCAGGGCTTACGACAGACATCCAGGCCGTGGGGTTTGAGGTGAGATGTAGGATTCAGGGCTTCGACGTGCCCTCAGTTCGAAGTCCAAAGGAAGGGGAAGTCTGGGCTGACAGGATTTACGCTCTCAAGTTTACACAAGGAGCACACGCTTGGGGTCACATCTTACACTTTTGCGACGTCCGATGCATACAAAGACTCCCAAGATCTCTTAACTCCGAGTATTCACTGGATTAAAACAAGAGTTTTGTGCTCTTAAGTATGTTACAAGATCGTGGAGTCCCTGTTCCTCAAAACTCCAACGACCGTAGTGCAAGGATAATCAGGCATTTCAAAACCCTTTGACGGAACTGACAGAATAGAACTGCGAACGAGGGTGCCTTACCAATAGTTTGGGCGGCGTAGTGCAGTTGACAAGGACCCTCTTTCAAGCTGGGCTTATGCTTTCCTGAGGCCCAATCATCCTATGCCTGCGCATAACCAAAGCTCAGCGCTCTTCTGGCGAGGAATTGACAGTACCCCTTTCTAACATCTGGTCTTAGTCAAGGTTTTGGGGTATATTATGCTACATTCGCCTTTAGGCGCGCCCTAAAGAATACTATTTTCATCACGTATTCACAGTTGGCCTGACATTCCCGTGGGCGACCTATTCACCACCCAAACACATTGCTCAGTGTGCAAAGCCAGAGGGCTCAAACTCTCCGATGACGTCCCCACGGGAGAACTTCTTCACAGATGTCTCCTCGCAAGTTTCAGAGGCACCCTGAAAGTCAAGCTTCTCCTGATTTGAACACCCTTTAGCAAAATACGAAGTGAACCCTTAATTTCATCTTAGCTGTTATGCAACCGTCGAGCGATTAACAGTGGCTGTGCGAGTGTCACGCTGAACCATCGCTGTCACTCTGAACCATCGCCTAGGGTGCTCGGTGCTGATGATTCCTCTGGGTGTCTGGCCGGGGTCGTGAGTTTGAGTTACCATAACCGGGAGCATATGAGTAAGCGAGTCGCATGATGTCTTCTATGACGGTAACTTAAATTCCGATCCTTAAGAAGCCAACAGTCTGTGGACAGAGCTTTCCCCCATGGCCGCTTAAGTGTTGAAAAGATGTCTTTGTAGGACCTGTTGCAGGATGCGCCATGGCATATATTATGCAGTTGTTCTACACGCGGCTCTACGGTTTGTCGCCAACAACGATAAGCCCTATACACCCCAAGATGCCGCAGAAGCAGCTAGTTCATCAGTTGAATAGCCGACTGAATGCAGATTTTACTAAAACAATGATTCCGAAAGAACACACACACACATTGTTGCTGGCAACATGGCTTTTATGACCAATGACCGGCTTCACAGCGACCCGAGCTTGGGGTCTTAGGGGATCGAAGGCTTTCGAACCAGCTTCTGCGCTAACGTTGCCAGCCTCCAGCTGCAGGAGGGGAAAAGGAAGAGACATGTCTAGGCAACTAGTTCCATACTGCTTTGAAAAACATCTAGGGGACACCTGTCCTCGTCGCCGATGTTCAGGTAACATTTGAATTCTCCCTCCTCGATCACCCACATGGCCTCGCCCTCATCACCTGTCTCGTCTGGATTTAACAACCAGATCTGAAACTTTGAACACGACTCCCGTCAGCTGAAGTGCTTGTTTTTGCAAGGGGCCCCAGTTCTCACTTGTGAAGTATCGAAGCGCCAGTTGTGTTCAGGCATGTTGGTAAGGGGCCCCAAGTGCCCCCGCGGAAAAGAACAAACGAATCCTCTGGTGCTTTCGCTGCTGCGGGCTGCACCACAGCTTCGCCGTCAGCATGCAACAGCTGAACTCGCTGCCCACTGCTCTCCGTTTTACCCTCGCTTCAACCTTCAACTTTCAACTGCACCTTATGCGTCGAACCTACAGGCAAGTCAACCACGGCCATCAAATCCGCCACCAAACCAGAAGGCCCTGACTAATCCCGCAAAGTCTTTCCTTGAGAAGAGAGGACAGCAGAACACACACGCGCACACACACACACAGAGACATACATCACCTTACGGAGCATTCCAACCAAACACAAACACGTCAGCCCAGAGGCACAACTCGAGATTTACCTGAACACGGTCGGTAAGGCACAACAATGCACAGTTTCAGAATTGCACCGACCAGCCATTCTCTTGATGCATGCTTGCATCGTGACAAGAGCTTGTTGCTGTCCCTGCTATGTATGTATACATATATATATATATGTACATGTAGGCACAGATATTTGCATGAACAGGATCTTGTGCCAAACTGTCTTTATGCTACACATCGTCAACCGTTACGTGGGGTCCTCAGATAGAGTTTTCTGTCAAAACAACTTAGAATGCTGACTGCAAAACGGTTTGCTTTGGCCTGACTGTGATTTCACGGCAAGGGAAGATGCAGTATGCGCAATGCGGCGAGAAACTCAAGCATTGCAGTTCGTAATGAAGGTGTAGCACTTGCGGCATACTCTGTTCCATGTGAACCAGATGTTCAGCTTCGATAAAGCAGGAGTTTAGTGCTCGACATACTGAACTGTAACAACAAACGCTGGTGGGCTTCGTCAGTCGCTCCAGCACACTCCCATGAGCCACCTTGCTGAATGAGACGTGTCCCACTTTCCACCACCTTGAAGCAGCTGGCGCGGAATGACAAGGCTTTACATTCAAACGGCTTGATCGTCTCCGGCTTTTTCTGAGCATCTTGCTGGCACCCTGACCTACACTGTTGCATGGGGAAGTGGAACTCTCTCGCAACATGCGGGAAGGAAAGGAGACAGGTCCTGCATCGCATCCAAGATGATCTTGAAGTTCTCGGGTGTGAGGTGCTTGAACCTCACTTTCAACGCTAAGCGTCTAAGAGGGTCCATCAGTGGGGCATGTCAATTAAGAAGAGGTTTTTAGACGAAAGCGGATGACCTGGGATCTAAACTCATCTATTGAGCTTGCTGTATCGTGTCGCTATAGATGCCCCTGATGCGTTAATTTATTAGATCTTGAGCCCGATAGTCGAGGTCCCTTTTGAACACGCAGTCCCGTCCATGGCCAGCCAAAGCCGAGGTGCCTCCGACACTGCTCCAGGACCATTTGTAAACGAGCCTGGGCACAGGTTCCTACACCCCTATGCCCAAATGGGCCTGCGGCGTAGGAGGTTTGTTTCAGAAAGCTGTTGCTTCCAGGGGTTACGGCAGAGAGCAGAAGAAACGATGCAGTGCTGTGAAGGCTCGTCTGATTGGAGGATGGTCAGTGGGCCCGCAGCCCGGATGCTCCTGCGCTTTCAACGGTGTGGTTCAGCAGGTGTCGCAAGCAAGAGCAGCTACTTGAAGGTCCACCATGCAGAATAAACTTTGTCAAACGCATGTAGCCGAACGCTCTATCGCCCAACCCCTTCTAGACTACAGTGTCGAGATGCACACTGAAACCCTCCAGTCACTCAAGTCATCCTGGCAAGATCTTTGGGCGCAACCCCGTCAAGCGGTGAATGCTTCGGCATTTGCAGACTGCCTACTTCCCAAGTCTAAGCCTGAACCGGGGGCCTTCTTGGCAGGGTATCGTATCCCGCTTCTGAAACCGTCGTCGAGACGCTTGGAGTTTTGAGGCTCCGGCACAGCGGACTGTCCAGAGCTGGGTGTCCTACGCGGTCGTGTACAGAGCATGTGCACAAAGGTGCCAACGGTACGTGTACCAATAACTCCCTGAAGTACGTTTATGGGACTAGTACCCTTGAAAGTACCTTGACCTGAAAGTAACTGATAGTACCCCACAGCACCCGTATAGTACCCTTTTAGATCGCTTTGGGGTTATGGAATCTCCTGCCAGGTAGGTTTGGTGTTGGGTTTGCTTAGTGTTTTTACTGTTTAGTGTTTAGTGTGGTTAAGGGTTTGAATTTTGGGTTTAAGGGGTTTGGGTTTTCGGCGAGGGTTCAGGGCAGCGTCATCTTCCACCTTGGACCATGGCCCTGAAGCTGAAACGCAGAAACACGCCAATCATGTCTGAGCCTGTGCCTCAGGCTTGCTGGAGAATCAATGAGTCACACACACACACAATTATGGCCTGGGTTTGAACACCGACATGTCGCCGGCTGACTGCTGGAACCTGAAACGGATCTTGAGGGATCCACATACACATACGTACATACATGCATGCATACATACATACATTCATACATACGTACATACATACATCCGTCCATGCATGCATGCACGCATGCGTGTGTGGGGGTCATGTATACTAGTATACACGCACCTCTAAGTATGTATATAGAGACTTGTTTAAGTATGTGTGTATGTTTGACTGCCCCACTGATATTCATTCATACGCTCATTGGCTCGTTGATTCCTTGATTCCTTGATTCAGTCATCCACCCATTCATGCATGTGCTTGTTTATGTATGCATTTCCGTGGTCTATATACATTACATATCACGTCTGGTATATGTGAGCTGCAAGTTCCTAACCCAATTGCCCATTCCAAACCTACATCGTGAAGGCCTCGAAACCAACCCACAGTAAATCCTGAACCCTGAATCCCAAACGCCAAGCTCCTAACCCTCGATCCTCGATGACGACAGCCTATCATGCTACGGCAATCGTTCACTGAGGGCCTGGCTGGATCTCCCCTTCGGGAGAACATGTGGTGGAGGCTCACTCCGCCAAGTACGTTCCGACCCTCGGGTCTCGGAGAGCTGTCAAGGGCTCTGGGTGGAAGATCGTTGTTTTGAGCTGACCTGACGAGCCATGTCTTGTGAGAACATGCTGACAAGCACTGAAGGCAGAGTCTGCAAGCCACAGTTGCGGAGCAAGTCTAAAATTCAAGACGTCACAATGTGCAGGGGAGCGGGCGATGTTTTTCACGAGGCTGCCAAGGGCTTTCCGTCGTGCACTCTTCGAGCTTGGGGATTTTAAGCTTGTGGTCTCAGTGGGATTCAGGGTTTAGGCTTTCACTCGTCATATCCCCAGCAATCCCGTGCGACACAAGCCTTTTTGATTTCAGCAGCTGACGAAGAGAATCTGCAGCTCCTGCCGGACATCTGCTGATGTGGACTTTGCGAACGTCCGCAACTGTTCTGCGGACTCTGCATACGTTCGCCTGGGATCGTCGTCAGCCAGCCATAGCATCTTCAGTTGCCAGATCAACCGATCATTGCGATACTGACCGTACATCAGCAATTTGACCATAAGGGACACCCACTTCTGACGCTGAGGCTTGCTCAGCGAGCGAAAAACCAGCTCAAGCTTCCGATGGCATGCTGCTATCTCCTCCACGCTATCGCTCGCATTCGCCAGCAAATCTTCCATGCGCAAAAGCATGACAGCTGCAACAGGCTGCTGGACAAAACGGAGGCCATCTGCTGCATAGTTGAGCACGATGTGGTCGGCAGCGGCAGCAAGGGACGCATCCGCACTCCGGCAGTGCCCAAGCAAAACTCGGAGGTTCTTGTCAACAATGTCGCGCGCATGGCCCTCTGCAAAATGCGTGTGTCTCCTGTGCGCCAGAGCCATGCACCACCGACGACCTCAGGATGAAACAGAGTCGGCTACAGTCGGTGCAGCACGACTAATGCAGTGCCAAATACAAGCATGTGCTGTGCAGCACAGCTACACAAGCTAAGAAGGCAGGAGGCATTCGTGGAGCTTCTGCTGCACGGCATCGTCTCCAAAGACTGCCACGAAGGAGGTGTCCGGGTTACGGACGAAGACTTCCAACCATTTCGAGAAAGCGACAACAGCGTCGGGCCTGTCGGCGCACATGTTGCAGCAGACACTACGCTCGCACCGCGACATGCAACTGACCAAAGCCAAAACCGCTACCCTGGCCTACCAAAAAATCAGCTTCGTGACTCGCTTTCCGAAGCATGTAGATGCATGATGGAGCATAGGATGTCTGTGAAAATAGGTGAGTTGTGTTGCAGGACATGGCGGCTCTGCCAGAAGCGTTCGGATTTTTCCACTTTGTTAAACAAGGCGAGCTACTTCTACAGGTTCCTTCTTCGGCCAGCCATGCTTCAGACATGCCTGTAACGTCGATCTAGTGGATTCTTGCCGCCCTGCATCACGTGCCCATGACTGCAATTTGCAATGGAGCGTCGTCGACAGCTCGGATTGATTCGGTGACCCCTTCCCAGCCTGTCCATGCTGCCCGTCTCGGCCACGTGCTGTGTCAAGGCCTGGTAGCAGAAGCAGCCCATGAGAATCTCTTCATGGAGGGGTCTCCAAGCATCGAAGCAAGCAGAGGGAGGCATTGGACTTCAGGCCTTGGGGCTTCTGGTGTGCCGCGACAGCAGGCGCCAGTTCAGCAAGTCCTGCACCTGTAGCGCGTAGGATGTGGCAAAGAAGACTGCCCTGCTAGCCACTTTATGACCTGTGTAACCAAGCCGCGCTCAGGTACGGCAAGAGATTTGGCCTGAGGCTTGTTGCGGACATCTGCAGCCGAAAGCAACCCAAAGCCCGTGCGGGTAATGACGGCCGTTGAAGTAAGCCGAGTTGCACCACGAGGTCGTAAGGTGAGACACCTCCAGCGCCAATCTCGGTGTCCGCGAGATCCTTCAGTTAAGGCAGTTAAAGTGTTTGGGTGAGTATGGACCGTTCAGTCTGCAACCAAAGCAGCTGCAACCGCTACATGGTTTGCCCCTTTCGCACTCATGTTTTTAGGTCCTTGAAGTTGGGATTCGCGGTCTCGGAATCGCCTGCCTCAGGGAAGCTCTTGGATGCTGCTTGCCATCTATGGCTGATGATGGGTGATGTAAGCGGCCCACCTCGGCAGGAGAACCGTGTTGAGGGGCAGTGCCTGGGAACTCCTGCGGTGAGCTGCTCAGGTGCTGAAGGGTTGTCGTCGGTGTGACTCCGTGCTTGCGTCCTGCAGAGGGCCGTGGCCGTGACTGTCGCAAGTCGTCTCAGAACTCAGAGATGCACCACTTCCCTGTTCTTGTCTCCGCCTTAGCACGTGGAAAGATCCCATTTGTTGCTTGCCGTGTACCTGAAGCTGCTGTTGAAGGCACTGTCTGGCGATCTCGTGGATTGGATCGTCTTGTTGAAACTTCCTGAGCTCCCTGCTGCAGCACAAACACGTGCTAGCTACATCTTCGATTCGACTCCCCCCCTTGCACTTGAGACGACTCTACCAACAAGGCAAAGTGCCTGGATGACAGGAATTGCCATTGCTGCCACGGCGGCGGGGTCCCGGGTGGTGTCCTGAGGAGCATCTTCTCCTCCGACCTCAGCAGTAGAGGCACACAGGTATCGCACCCACCATGTGACGCATCTGAATTAAGATGGCTGCAACAGCAGCTCCGGCAATACATTTGCACCAACAAGAAAGGGTCTCGGAAATGAGAGCACATGCTGTTTTGCGCTCCCCGATGAGTCGAGACCTGCGACCACCCGCGCGGACGAGTCGAGAAACCACACATTGCTACCCAAGGCTCTGTGCAGCAATGGGTACTGCACCCAGCGTTGCCACCACGGCCTCCTGCGTTAATGGAAACCGTCTCGGGTGAGGACTTGGACAAGTCTGCCCTTCTGCCCTTCTGGAGGTGTTGGGATGCATTATCTGTGGGAGAAACCACATGCTCCTCAAAGTCTGGAGGACAAAAGAAATCTTGTCACAAGGCAATCTGCTGTCCTCGGCAGCACAGTTCTCTGCCAGGGGCCGCTCTGCTTTGAAATGCCTGGGCTTTTGCTGCTGGCTGCTGGCGAGCATGTCGGAGCAGTTGGCTCGCATTGGGGGATCTCGTGCAGCCGGCAGACTGAGTCTCGAAGAGCCTTTGCTCGAGTTCGGAGACCTTCTTGTTCCGTTGCGACAACCTGCACGCAGCCCGTCGCTCGCTCGCCCTCGCTGTCTCCACTTGATCCTCAGGCCCTTGCCGCTTCTCCTGGTTCCGGATGCACAGGTTCTGCCTGATCTGGCACGACATCTGAGACCCTGAAGCTGGGCGGGTCGGGGTGAGTTTCGAAGTGAGTCTACAAGCCGACACATACATGCATGCATGCATGCATACATACAGACAGCAAGTGGCTGGTTCATGTCGGGCGCTAGCAGAAGCCGAGGTGCACCAGAAGGTCGCGGGGGTTGGTGTCGGCTGTTTCCTTGAGTTAAGGTCTGTGGGCGAGCATGGACCGTTCAATCTACAAGCAAAGCAGCTGCAACTGTTACTGACCATGAATGCCCGGCTGCTGTAGAGTTGAAGAAACACATCGTCGCCGAAGTTTCGGGCGAATTGTCGACCTCCGCTGCCGAAGGAACGGTCACATGTGCGGGGAAGGTGGGACCAATGGAGGCTCTGAAGTGAAGCAGCCAGCCGGGCCCAACTTTTGCTACTTCGCTTGAGACCTTCGCCTGTTGGCACAGCGGACACAGCCATTTCCATTCCCCTTTAGACCTAGCAGGACCAATCACAAAAATGTCCCATGTCCCGGCCTGTTCAAAGCTATGGCTTCATGACAAGCTCAGCTTGTTTATGGGGAGGCTTTTGTGGCCAGATTTCGTGAATCCAACGGGCTTGCGACAAGGGGCACGGCCACATTCGTCGCCTGCACTGCCGGCACACCTTGCTGGCCACTGCTTGACAAAGGAAACATCGCAGCAAGGGAGAATCCGGGATGGTTTCTAGGCCCCCTGCAGATCCAAGATCCGCTGGATGAGGTTGGCAGTGGTCGGCTCCTGCGACCACGCAGACTGTCTTAGTCCAGACATCCATACTCCTCGCTGTCTCGCTCAGAGTCCTCGTCGGGCACACAGGTACTGCAGCAGGTGTCGGGCGACCTGGGCTCGCCACTTGCAGAATTTGTGGGTTTAGGGTGACGGGCTCCGGGTGTCCACATGGCAAGTACTGAGAGCCCGGCCCGTTGTCCAAAGGCTGCGTGTGGCATCGAGGTGTCGACGGCCTGAGAAAGTGTTTCAGGAAAGCTCGGCCCGAGCATCTGGATAAAGTTGAGAAGACCAAGACTGAAAGCTAGGAGAAAGAAGCACGGCCACGACTTCTGCATTGCGTGCATGTTCTCCCACCCGCCTCAATTATGGCTAAACGACCTGGCAAGGACCCACAACATAATGTGCGCTGCCCAAGGCGCTCTGTTGGAGGCGCGCCCTCCGTTGCCAGGGGCTCCTGTCATCATGCAGGCTGTCTTGGATGGGAGTCTGGACAGGTCTCATTGTGCAAAGTTCCATGATGTTCCATGATTCGCGTTGACGTCGTACGTGGGAGAACATACTACTTCTAGAAGCTTCCGAAGCCTGTCTGCCGTCCTCGGCAGCACATTTCTCTGCCAGGGCCCGCTTCGGGTTGCATTGCCTGGGCTGCTGCTGACCAGCAAGTCAGCGTGGCTGGCCCGCATGGGGAATCTCGTGCAGCCGGCAGGCTGAGTCTCGAGGAGCCTGCCCTCGAGTTTGGAGATCTTCTTGTTTCGTCTCCACAACCTGCACTCACTCAATCACGCAGCGACTGTGAATCGCTCCCTCCCTCGCATTCGCCGTCTCCTCTTGATCCTCAGGCCCTCGCTGCTTCTCCAGGTTCCGGATGCACCGCTTCTGCCTGATCTGGCACGACATCTGAGACCCTGAAGCTGCAGAGGTCTGGGCACAGGGGGCTTCTGGATCCGCGATTCACATCTCAGCCTTCCTTTTGCACTAAGGTGGTCTCCGCATGCTCGACAAGCTAGCACAGCACTCGACCTACAACTTGAACCCTGTACCTTGTTTCCGCGTCTCGGCTCCCGACTGACTTAGCTGCATGGAGCATTGCGCCAGCTGGTCATCCCGACACTGCAGCCTAAGTCGACAGCTGGCCCAAACCCCCCCTTCGACGGCATTGCAGGCTTCGGCCTACGTCGAACTGAAGATAATACAAGTTCCTACCGAGGCGAGACTGACGGCTTTGGCAGATTTTGTCGATTGGGACCGGGAACTGGCTCCCTGTGCGAAACAACGACTCTCTCAGAGAACCCTGCACAAGACTCGCATTCATCTACAAGCCAATATCCATCTTGCTGCAAGTGGCTAGTTCTTGTACTGTAGGCAGCGATTGTGAAGCGCTTTTTCTAGCTCTCTCCCTTGATCCTCAGGCCCT
>CAJNJA010013123.1:7500-12799 GCA_905231915.1 Symbiodinium necroappetens | reverse complement strand
ATGGATGCATGGATGTATGGATGTATGGATGTATGGATGTATGTATGTATGTATGTATGTATGTATGTATGTGTATAGATACATATAGAGTCTGCCCAAAAACATGGATAGTGTAGGAGTGCACTTGAGTGTTGTTTTTGGGGTTGTGGATCGGCTGTTCTGCTGCTCACAAAAATTTCAGCAAGATCAGTTCTGCTGATTGTTCTTGACCCGGCAATACCCAACAAGTAGTCCAGGAATCCCAACCGTACCAACCGCTCGCCCCTTTCTTGTTGGAGTCATGCCCAAAGGCTGCCCAGAAGGAGGGAGAGCGGGTGCAGAAGCTGTCTGAAAACGCTGCTCTCATGCACTCAGTGAAAGCGAAGTGTCACGGATCTCATTCTTCTGGCTCAGGATTCAATGTATCCTTCAGGGTGCAGGAAAAGGTAAGGGCGTTATGGGGGGTTTGCGCATACCCGGCTCAGAAGCATCCTTCAAGGTTTCCTTTAGGGTTTAGGGTTTAGGGTTTAGGTTTCCTAAACTCCTCTAGCTTTTTGTTGCTGACTGTATGTCACTTTTGCGCGCATATGCGCAGAGTGCTTGTTCTGCAATGCAGCCTGAGAGCCCACAGCCCTACCCTTAGCATCAAAATAGCCCAAAAGCCTTATATAATAGGGCCGCAAAACCTTAAAATATGAGTCCTTTGAGGGTAAGGGCTATAGTTACATGTTATGCAAGCGAATTGCGAAGCCAAGCTGCGGCGGGTGTTCCTTGTCTGAATTGGTTTCGCCGTGGTTTGGCTTTACCAAGTCTGAAGTTGACGAATTTTGGCGGATAGTGACAGAAGATTTTGGGTTGAGGGGGTCACGAAGACTCCTGTCACCGCGAAGATAGCTTCAAAATCCATGCCTCTAGGCTGCTCCGCTGTCCCGTCGAAGTCCTTTCCTGATCCGCTGCAAAGCCCTGAGCCCTTATAACCCATAAACCGAAAACCGGTTTCAACCCTAAACCAATCTTGAACCTGAGGCACCATCAACATTCCGAAGCCCATCTATCCTAGGAATCCTACGCCTCAAAGCACCCTAAACTCCTAAACCCTAAACCCCAAACCCCTAAACCCTAAGCCCACACAAAAAACTCAAAAGCCTCAGCCTAAGCCTTCGCAAGATCTCAGGTCTTCGATCAGGCAAGCCCTAGACCCTAGATAATCCTGAAACAGCCAGACCCTAACCCTACACAATCCTGAACAGACCCTAAACCCTATAGAATCCTGAAACAACCAAACCCTAAACCCTATAGAATCCTGAAACAATCAAACCCTAAGCCCCATGGAATCCGAAAACAACCAAACCCTAAACCCAATACAATCCTGAAGCAATCTAGCCCTAAACCTACCATATAATCCTGAAACAACCAAGCCTTACAAACCCTAAAAGCCTCTAAACCCTGCGCCTAAAACCCCTGCGAAAGCTCTCAGGTCTTCAATTGGGCAAGCCCTAAACCCTATATAATCCTGAAACAGCCAAACCCTAGACCCCTAAACCCTAAACCCTATACACCCTAAACCCTTATAAACCCTACTCTCAGGTCTTCAATCGGGCGATGAGTTTGGTCATCGAGAAGAAAGCAGAGCTCTTCGCTTACTGGGAGCTCCCCGGCTCGAATTCTTCTTCGGATGGGTCTATAGGGTTTAGGGTTTTAGGGTCTAGAGGGTTTATAGGGTTTATAGGGTTTAGGGTCTATAGGGTTTAGGGGTTCAGGGTTTAGGGTTTAGGGTTTATAGGGTTTAGGGTGTTTGGTGTTTAGGGTTTAGGGTTTAGGGTTTAGGGTTTAGGGTGTATAGGGTTTAGGGCCTAGGGCCTCGAGTTCTACTTCGGATGTTTAGGGTTTAGGGTTTAGGGCTGAGTGTACATCAAATGGAAGTTTAGGGTTTAGGGTTTAGGGCCTCTTAGGGAAGTTTAGGGTTTAGGGCTGCTATAAGTCTGCGCCTCCTGAATTCGAGAGTATAGGGTCGCTACTTCGGATCGGGTTTAGGGTCTACGGTTGACGATATAAGTCCTGCATTACCCAGAAGTAGGAGTAGTACCATAGTTCCCATAGTTTAGGGTCCTTAAGGTAATGCAGGATCTATGTCATCAACAGTGGGGCCGTTTAGGGGTTTTAGGGTTGCCATAAGTGTGCTGGTTAGTTGGAGGGCTTGAAATATAGAGACCTTAGTAAATCGAACAGGGATTTCTGGGGTAGTTCTATGATTCTATAGAAGTCGAATAGGGTTTTAGGGAGATCATGCTGGAGACCCCTTTATTACCCCAAGGATCCATGGGCCCAAATATAGTGTGTACTTGGGCCCCAAAGTACCTGCCTAGGGATGACATGAAGGCTAAAGTATATACTTGTATACTATACATGAGTTTTTGAACTAGGGGTCCATGTATATTCTTGTATACTATATGGATTTTTCAACTCTTAGGGTTGGGGTTGCGGGTTTGGCGCTTGTGCAAGATACTTACCCAAGTCAAGCAGTCCTTCCTGTATAGCATAGCTTATTTTCTATTCTGTCCAAGTCCGTAGGATCTTGGGGGATTAGATGCGTTGGAAACCCTGACTGGCGCAGATGCCCTTGAACTGTACCCGACAGGCTCATCGGAAGCCATTGCCTAGCTCGGCAAAGCCTCAAGCTGTGATACATGAGCCATTTTGTCCTTTCTTCAATCAGG
The DNA here is from genome assembly GCA_905231915.1 of Symbiodinium necroappetens. Lineage (NCBI taxonomy): Eukaryota > Dinophyceae > Suessiales > Symbiodiniaceae > Symbiodinium > Symbiodinium necroappetens. The sequence goes on along the minus strand of CAJNJA010013123.1, from coordinate 10,103 downwards.
GTGCTTCAATTCCGGCAAGAGTCGTCTCTTGATTATGCACCCCAAGGACCCAAGGAAGCCAAGATATCAGAGACCTCTTTCAAGCTTTCAGCCAAGGCAGTGTGACACAACGCCGCCCAGGGCTCAGCATGGAGGGCATGTCTACATCCCACATCAAAGTCGCGTCGCTATCTTTCCTGTAGTCTCCATTGTAGGTCCTTCTTTGGTTGAACCATTTTTTATAATTAGGATCCTATAAGGTGACCCCCAAAAGGAACTACAGGTTATATCCCATGCCGAACCCCCACAGAACAAAACAACAAAAGCCGAGAGACTCCCCCGGCCTGAAGGTGCTCGGGTTGAAAGTTTTGGGTTTAGGGTTAGGGTCTAGGGTGAATTAAGGGTTTAGGGTTTAGGGTTAATTAAGGGTTTAGGGTTTAGGGTTAATTAAGGGTTTAGGGTTTAGGGTCAATTAAGGGTTTAGGGTTTAGGGTTATTTACAGATTTCGGGTTTAGGGTTAATGAAGGGTTTAGGGTTAGGGATAATGAAGGGTTTAGGGTTTAGGGTTAATGAAAGGTTTAGGGTTTAGGGTTAATTAAGGGTTTAGGGTTTAGGGTTAATTAAGGGTTTAGGGTTTAGTGTTAATTAAGGGTTTTGGGATTAGGGTTAACTAAGGATTTCGGGTTTAGGGTTAACTAAGGATTTCGGGTTTAGGGTTAGTGAAGGGTTTAGGGTTTAGGGTTAATTAAGGGTTTAGGGTTTAGGGTTAATTAAGGGTTTAGGGTTTAGGGTCAATTAAGGGTTTAGGGTTAATTAAGGGTTTAGGGTTTCGGGTTAATTAAGGGTTTAGGGAGCCCAGCCCAAAGGGCTCGCAGAAGAGAGCAGCGAAGCGCCTAAGCCCTGGAGTCCTGGAGCCTACAGACTCAACATCGCGAACCTGCCCGCTCCCCTGAAGCCCAAAAACCCGGACTTTGGCGACGGAAAAAGGCCCTCAAATAAAGAGAAGAGCCTTAAACCCTGAACCCCAAACAAAAAAGCTGAAGCGCATTCCGATTTCTTGAAGGCCACGTGGCTTCATCAGCAAGCGCGATTGGGAGGAGATCTCGTCAAGGGGGTCTGAGACATTTGGACCCCAATGCAAAGCCCCCACTACTCGGATCCTTCATACAAGCTAGACTCCAAACCCTTAAATCCATAAACCCCCAAGGCCCAGACCCCAATCCACAAACCCCCCCCCAATAAAATGAGGTACCACTCATGTTTCAAGCTTTCTGAAACCCCAGCTCCGAGCTTCCGAGAATTAGGGGGGAGGGGGGGGGGGGGGTCTGACCAAGTACCAAGATGGCAGAGCTGCTTTTTTCACCAGCATATGCTACATTGGTGTTTAGATCGTAGAGATTTTTTGGGACTAGGAATTTCTAGCTTCTAGGAACCTCTAGGGATCTCTAGGAATTGTTAGGAATTTCTAAGAATATCTAGGCGTTGGAGGTCGTTTGGCAGGGCCTTAGTAGGCCTTTCAAGTCGGTGGATCCCGGCCTCTGAACTCTGCAAGAGGAGCCCCTATAGAGTTTAGACTTTGGGAATTAGGGGGTTTTAGGCCCCTAAACCCTAATCCTAAACCTTCCACCCTAAACTGTTGTAGGGAGCTAGGGTTCAGGGCTTCAAGACTCTTAACTTGCGGCACTTCTCCCTGTCTTCCTTATCAGCTCAGGGCCTAAGGACCAACATCGAAAGCGTTCTGATTGCATCTGATACTTCCGCAGCTCCAGAGAAGTCGGATTTAGGCTTTAAGGTGTAGGAGATTAGGGACTAGTGGTCAGGTGATGAGGTGATCAGGGTTCAGGGCTTAGGACTCAGTTTTCATGTTCGTGAAAGCGCAAAGCCAATGTGATATCAGAAACAATATTGGATGTATGTTGGGTCTCGCGGGCTTGGGCTTGTAGATTCGAAAAGCCAAAGGTCGAAAAGTAAATTCCTGAACAAACCCGTTTCGATTTTGAGCCATGCCACGTGCTGCTGTGTTCCCGGCGCTCTTGGGCGGCGGTGATGGCGGCTACAGCGCAGACAGCAAGGCCACGGCCTAGGGCCTAGGGGGAAGGAGTTATCTGTACAATCGGATCTTTGGTGCTTTGGGGTTTGGAGCGGTTTAGGGTATAAGGTTTATGGGTTTGGGGTTTGGGGTTTAGGGTATAAGGTTTAGGGGTTTAGGGTTTGGAGTTTAGGGATAAGGTTTAGGGGTTTAGGGTTTGGGGTTTAGGGTATAAGGTTTAGGGGTTTAGGGTTTAGGTTTTAGGCTGTCTAGGGGTTTAGGGTTCAGGTTTAAGGTGTTGGGGGGGCGCATAGGCTAGGCCATAGGCTTGTCCGACTTGCAGAGGGGGTCGGGAGAACGAAGGGCAAGCTTTGGTTTGAGACAGCTTCACACAATCACGATCATAGCCGTCGGCAAATCTAGTCATAGTTCTAATCATAGTATCCTTTTACAATCCATGTACAACCATAAGAATTGTAGCATAAAGCACCGTGTAATCCCCAAACCCCACTGTTCATCTACTCACAAAAACTCCTAGTCTAATCAACAAGTTCTCTATGTTCCCAAAAGGTCCTATGTACGGGGATACTTCCC
>CAJNJA010013123.1:0-5000 GCA_905231915.1 Symbiodinium necroappetens | reverse complement strand
TGCCTCTTAGTCTCTAAGTCCAATGACCTAGTGGCACTACTCCCTGACAGTCGTATACACAGGTGGAGGCCCGGGTGCACAGCTATGGGGAGGCGCTTTCCCAGGTGTTGGGCACTTCCGCAGAGGTGTGGGCGTGCCAGCCTTAGGACATCTCCTGTCCCGTTGGAAGGGTTCAGGCGAACGAGTTTTAGGTTTTGGGTCACTTCAAGGGCATTTCTGATGTATCTCGTGCGCGGCTGCGATTGTGCATTCATTGTGGTGCTGTTGTGCTTCGTCTTGTGCTTTTGCATTCCCTGTCTGCTTGCACTGGTCTGCGCAGCTCTATCTATAGTTGACTGGCAATGTAGGAACCTGAAAAAGAAACCCTGGCCATATAACCCCAAATATATTAGGGTTTATATCAAGAACCCTCATAAAGATCCAGGGATCGTTAATCAGGTTCCCATATTCGTGGACTGCTGTAGCAACTTTGCTGTTTTGCTGTTTTGTGAGTCCAAACCCCTATCCTACACTTGGCCTTATGAAGATCCTATGTACTACGTCCTAGGTCCTTCAATCCGGAAACCTAAACCCCACAATACTCTTAAGCCCCAAAAACTCTAAACCAAAAGCCTAAATTTAAAGCCCTAAACCCTTCAACCCTAAGCCCTTAAACCCTAAAAAACCCAAAACCTTAAACCCTAAACCCTAAAACCCTAAAAACCCTAAACCTCTTAACCCTAAAACCCTAAGCCCTTAAACTCTAAACTCTAAAGCCTAAACCCTAAAACCCTAAACTACGAACCCCAAACCCTTAACACCTAAACCCTAAAACCCTAAGCTATAGACCCAAAAGCTCGTTGCTTCCAAAGGTGCGGCTACACTGGGCTGGAGGCTGGTGCTCTCGTGGACTCCATGGATGATGATGAGGCCTTGTGAGCCGGGGTTTAGTGTCTAGGGCTTAGGGTTTGGGGTGTTTCAGAGTTTAGGGTTTAGGGCACTAGAGGGTTTTGGGTTTAGGGTTTAGGGTTTGGGGTATTTCAGAGTTTAGGGTTTAGGGTCTAGGGCGTTAGGCGGGTTTAGGGTGTAAGGTTTAGGATCCTTTGTGCATGGCTGTTCTTGTTTGCTTCTGGGGTTCGATTCAAGGCTGCTCTTTTCAAAGCTATATGCACGTGTATTTACATGTACATATGGAGATATAGACACATAAGTATCAACAAATATGCGTGTGTGTGTGCATGTGTGTACATATATATATATAGACATAGATATATACACACATACATATGTATGTATATATATATATATGTGTATATATATATGTGTATATATATGTATATATATATATGTACATACATGTGTATATATATATACATACATTTATATATGTATGTATATATATACATATACATATATATATATCTGCATGGATGTCTGTATGTCTGTATGCATGTATGTATGCATGCATGTATGCATGTACAGACGTGTGTATGTATGTATGTATGTTTGTATGTATGTATGTAGGTAGGTAGGTAGGTAGGTAGGTAACCAGGTAACCAGGTAGGTAGGTAGGTAGGTAGGTAGGTAGGTAGGCATGTAGGTAGGTAGGTAGGTAGGTAGGTAGGTAGGTAGGTAGGAAGGTAGGTAGGTAGGTAGGTAGGTAGGTATGCATGTATGCATGTACGTATGCATGTATAAATATGTATATATATATATATATGAGAGAGAGAAAGGTGTGTATGTATATATAGATAGAAAGATAGATAGATAGATAGATAGGTTGTTTGCTTGCCTTTGCAAGCACATGGATGGATGGATGGACCGATGGATGCATGGATGGATGGATGGATGGATGGATGGATGGATGGATGGATGGATGCATTAGATGCATAGATGCTGGGATGCATTTTCATACGCGTATGTATCTCCAGATGCGCGTTTGGCTGGTGCATGCATGTATGCTTCGAAGGGAACTTCGGCTCAAGCTGCCAATGCGGAATCTGATCTATTTTGTCAAGACTGAGGGCCCGAAGGTTCGCTGCCCTTGCTAGTAGGCAGGCTTGCCATTGCGGAGTTCACCGCAATGCTTTCGATTCCGGCCGCTGTGGCCTGCGGCATAGTTGTCCTTTCTGTCCATGCCGCTTCCGCAGAGTGGAACCTTCAGGGCTGGTCAACGGCCTGGTTGAGCTGGATTGAGCAAGGGTTCAAGAAGCGGGAGTTGCAGGAGCAGCGCATGGAAGATGCCCTGCGGAAGATGATGGTGGAACACTACCAGCAAGCTCTACGATACGTGGCGCACTTCCTGGTCGCCTTAGTGCTGTTCCTCTTGTACCGCCTGCAACAGCAGCCGGACTTTGTCACCGCTGTCCAGTTTGTAGCGGGATTGATGCACTATCTCTGCTGCTGGTGGATGGCAAGATCGCACCTCACCTTCAACGCGCTTCGACGGCTGATGTTGCTGTCGCATGCAGGTCACACCTTCTTCATCATCAACACGCACTGTTCAGATGAAGCGGACTACAACTTGCTCTCGCTTGTGTCGGCAGCCTTTCACGTGTGTGGGGCTGCTGTCATTCACGACCCGCCCGTCATGATCCCATGTTACATTTGGGTTTGTGTGGTGGAAGTTGCATGCTACTTCGGTCTCGAGGGGGCCCGCGGCGGTCCTCCCAGGCATTTCCTTTGCGGTCAGGCTGTCATCCTCTCCTTGACATGCGGAGTCTCGATCATGGCCCAGGACTGGGCCCGAACCTGCATCAAAGCTTCATTCCAGTCTGCCGACGCTCATCTCTCTTTGGAAGGGTTCCAGCGGGTCTTGCGAAGCGTCTGCGACGCAGACGTGCTGCTTGATGAGGGTTTCAACATCGTCGGGGACAACACTCGCTTGAGACGTGTCCTGGCAACGCCCACTGACCTTCAAGGTGTGAATTTTACCGACCTGCTCGACCAGGAGGAAAAAGAACAGTTCGAGAACTTCGTCAAGATGTCATGCAGCGCAAGCCAAATCCAGGAAGAGAGGGAGGAAAGTTGCAGCATCCCGCCGTGCCTGCGCGTCTCACTGCCAAGTGCGTATTCGCGGGTTGGTGTGGACATTTTCCACGTTCTTGTGCCGCGCTTTCTGGATGCAGCAGGACCCCTTCACCTTCTGGCGTTTACGGAAGATCCAGATACGAGGCAACAGCCCGAAGCAACCCTTGGAGCGATCCCAGAATGTCTCTCCCTCTACTCCGAAACTAGGTTCCCAAGTAGTAACCTTTTGTCCTTTTTATTTGGGGGTCTCCTTATTAAAGCCGAATATTGGGAAAAAGGGTACCCTTATTGTTAAGGGGCTACTGGGGAACTTAGGAAAAGGACAACGATTGCATGTCTACGGTCGCGGAGTCGCAGTCCCCCTGCTCAAAACACAGTCTGACCAGTTCGATGTTGTGCAGGGTACATCCCGTTCCCGAACTGCGGGAACTTACGATGCTAGTGGATGCCAGTACAGACCAGCAGGACGTGCTGCAAGCGCACGCAAAGTTCAAGAGAGACAAGAACCTACCCAATGACATTCACTCGTGCATGCCATGCTTGCAGACCCTGCTCAGACCATCGGATTGGCTGAGCGTCCGTATGCGCGTGGCGAAGTTTGCGCACGAACAGGGTCAAGATGGCTCTCCAGACACACATGAGCTACCATCCGTTATGCTTCGGAGGTTGGATGACCAGAACAAGTTCCTGGCGGCCGACACGGTCCACCTCGCCGCATGCCGTGGTCAGGAGTCATCCAAGAAGTCTTCGTTGGTTTGGGTCTACGTCCGAGATTTCGTGAATGACGAGGCCAAATTCCGAATGCAGCCGGGTAATGTATTAAGCTGAGGAGGTGCTCTCCAAAGTAGGGTTGAAAGAGATCGGCGACATTCTGGCGGCGCATCCTGAGGGGCAGTTCAAGCCGTCGGTGTATTTATCTTCGGCTCTGAGGGTTCCATGTTGGGGGTGTCGTTCATTATATGGATGGTTGTATTTAGCGCGTCCTAGCTAGATAAATCATGAAGCACCGCCTACTTTGTCTGGGGCCATGCTCGACTTCTTTGCTACATCGGCTTCGAGGCAACGACCTCCGGCCTCCGAAGCCCCCTTGGGCTGAGAAACCAGACGCGCTCTGCTGGTAAGTGCAGCCAGGGTGGTCCTGTGACCTCGTTCCCTAAACCCTATCTAGGTTCCTGATTAGTGCCCTTTTGACCTTTTTATTTATGGTTCCCTCATTCAAACAGAATAACAGGAAAAAGGGGCACCCTTGTTTTTCAGGGGTCGCTCAGGAGCCAAGCTATAAACCCTAAGCCCATTCTTCCAACCTTGGCAGCAACTTCGATAGGGGCGTAGTTACGACATTCTGCCGCCTGCCTTGAAGCCCGGACCAATGGAAGGGTTCGGGGAGTAGGGTTTGGGCTTTAGGCTTTAAGGCTTTAGGGTTTAGGGTGTAGGGGCTTGGGCTTAGGCTTAAAGGATTTAGGGTTTAGGAAGTAGGGCTTTGGGCTTTAGGGAATTAGGGGTTTAGGGTTTGTCAGTCACTGGACTAAAACCCGCAAAACACGCACTCCCAGGTTCCCGGAATCTCTGCACCGTCACCTCAGCCCCAAGACCTGACTGCACGGGATATGGGTAGTTCTATAAATTATGAGGGTCCCTTTTTGAAGTCCCTGTATAGTACGGCACCCTTATAATAGCTTACGGGTTATAATAAGGACCCTACAAGGGACCCTACATTAGAGAACCGCCCATATGCCAGGAAGGTTGTCGTAAGCCGATCCAACAATCCGGCGCGGAAATGCGCACCCCTGGGTTCCCTCGAATCTTTGCACCGTCACTGAGGCATATATTATATGTATGTATGTATATGTATGTATGTATGTATGTATGTACGTATGTATGTATGTATGTATGTATGCATACACGTGTATGTATTATATATATATATGTATATATATAATCCCTTCCCCGTAATATTAAACGCCCCTCCCCCCTCCCTAATATTAAAACTG
>CAJNJA010013122.1:0-12799 GCA_905231915.1 Symbiodinium necroappetens | reverse complement strand
AATCGGGGACACCCAAATTTCTGAAGACCGGGCAAAGAACCGGCAAAGTGGAGGCTGCCGAGGCCTCGTCTTGGTGTTCTTGGTTTAGGGTTTAAGGTTTAGGGTTTAGGGTTTAAGGTTGAGGGTTAGGGTTTAGGGTTTTAAGGGGTCTAGGATAGCAGTGGGTTTAGGGTTTAGGGAAGGGCCACAGCGGCAAAAAGGAAGACCCCGAAGCCGGAAGGCCTCGGCCTCAAACCCCAAAGCCCTAAAAGCCGTATAAGCCCTACCCTACCCCCAAAGCGCCTAGCCTTTTTAAGGACTTATATATAAGAAAATCATAATACGAACCCTAAAAAGGTAGGTTCTTTGAGGCCCAAGTATAAACCCTAAACCGCGGCGCTCTGCCTCCATTTCATGACATGCAGAGATGCAACTCAAGTGGCCAATTGAACCCCGCACTTTGTGCAGAAAGAGCTGCGCGTAAACTCGTGCATGGGTGCTGAGACAGGCACCTGGAAGGCAATGACTGGATAGTTCCCTGCTTGCAAGCGCACGTATTTCAACATACGGCTCAGCGCAGCGCAGTGTTTCGGGTGCAAGCGCTTGCACTTCGCGTCGCACCGCCTGAAGAACACTCGGGTCGTTACCGGACCCCGAACCCCCTAAAGCCCTAAACCCTTCGTTTCGTGGACGAACGCGAGGAGCGACTTATGGGGCCAGGAGGACGTGGTGCTGACGCTGGCGCAGGAAGCAGCAACTCCCCAAAGGGGTCCTAAGTACCTTTAGGGTTTAGGGTTTAGGGTTTCGGGTTCAGGGTTTAGTAGAATGTAGGGTTTCTATAGTAGGAATTACTATTATGATTTAGGGAAGTATTCCCCAGAACAGTACTTAGGACCCTTTGGGAATGGTGCATCTGAGGCCTCACGTTCTGGCAGAGCTACCGGAGGTTCTAAACCCTATACACCCTAGTTGCATTCCTTTGTAGTCCCGAATACAACCATGGCAAATGCCCAAAACCTGCTCTAGTGAGTAAGACCCTGATGACACTGATGTCCGACGAAGGCCTGCATGCTAGGCACAAGACTCCGCTCCTTGTTTCTGCAATCTCCGCATTTTGAACCTTCCTGGGTTGTTATGAAATTTTATTCTGAAAGTATAAGCTTGCATTTCCTTCAACAATGAGGAAGTAAGTTCAACAGGACCCAGTTTTCCCTGAACCCCACATGCAAGGTTGCTGGAAGTCGATCGCAATGCCAGTGAGGCCACGGTATGTCGACACGTTTGATTTCCGTGGCCCTTAGTCCATGGGTTTAGGACTTATACAGGGCAGTTTAGGGTTTAGGTGCTTGAGCCGCAAGCCTGAATCATAGCTTGACGGCTGGGCCTAGGGTTCAACGTTAACGTTTCAATATGTGACGACCCTGTTATATCTTTGTATTTACTGAGACTTCCCAGCCCGAGGTGGTCTTTCGTCTCTCATTCAAGGCTTTCCAAGAAGTCCCCAAATATGGGTTATGAAATATCCTAAACCCCAAACCCTACTTTTATAGCCCCGCTCATAACTAGCCATGAACCCCGAGCAGGCGGAGATCAAATCTGCTTACAAGAAGCAGGCAATGAAGCACGGAGCCCAAGGTTCTTGGTTGATACGGGGCAGTTTGGCTTTCGAGTTTCGGGTCCCCTTTAAAAACCCTAATAGGAAATTTCAGCCGGTGGTTTTGGAGCTCAGTGTTTTGGTACTGAGGTATTGCGGGGCCTAATGAAGCCTTTTTAACAAGAGAACTCTGGAGATCCGCGATCTTTAAAACGGCCCTGACTTTTCTGCTTCAACAAGCCAGAAAACTTGGGTATTTCGGATTTACTGCGCTCTGAATTTGACATAATTTGACCGAATCAGGATGATTTGATTTCCTCGTTTTATTAAAATGTCGAGCCCGAACGCAGAACTAATGTTGGGGGGAGGTGTTGCTATCGACACCCAGTAAATTACAATATGAGGGCTCCAATAACTGGAGCAGGGCTGAGGGCGAGGGGTAAAAATTTATGGGGTTTAGGGTTTGTAGGGTAATGATCCTAGAAGGAACAGTCTTGGCAATTATTCAAGCCCCTATATTGGAAGCTTGGATCTGCCGGTTGTCGTTTGTTGAAACCACCTCCCATACGCCAGACCTCCAGTCAGGCTGGAAGTACTTGGAGGTTCATGGGTAGTTAGAAGTGGGGTTACAAGTCCCCTAAGATGGGTTATAATTGTAGTTAGCCTACTTATAACTCCACTTCTAACCACCCATGAACCTCCAAGTGCAAGTAGGGCCAGGAGACTTGCGTGCATGTCCAGGCGCAAAGAGCTCGAGGGACAAGGGGGGTTAGGCTTGGTGGGCTGGGGTTCAGCGCCCCAAAAGCTTCCCGCGGAGCCCGTAGCTGTTCCGTCCAGTCCCTGCATGCGAAACACCCGAAACGCCAAGCACCAACCCTGCCGACTTTCAGGTTCCCTAAACCCTGAACCCTAGAAACCCTAAACCCTAAACATGAAAGTCCCTAAACCCCGTCGAGCGACACTCCGAGGTACCACCCCTTAAACCCTAAAGCCCTAAACCTTAAACCATAAAACCCTAAACCCCTAAAGCCCTAAACCCTAAACATTAAAGTCCCTAAAACCTAAACCTTAAGCCCTAAACCCTGAACATTAAAGTCCCTAAACCGTCCCGTAGAGCAGCACTCCGAGGTACCACCCTGACCGGGGAGGTGACGAAGCCAAGTTCAAGGACATCTCAAAGGCCTATGAGGCCCGGGCCCTTTTTTGGGGGGCCTTTCCGGGGGTAAGGGCGTTGGGGTTTTAGGGTTTCGGGTTTTAGGGTTTATGGGGTTTTTAGGGTTTGGCCCTTTTTTGGGGGCCTTTTCCGGTGGTTTAGGGGTTTTAGGGCTTAGAGGGTTTTAGGTTTTAAGGGTTTAGGGGTTTAGGGTTTGGGGTTTAGGGCTTAGTATCCTAAGGGTTTTTTTTCCCACATTCAGTTCGCAACAAGAAGCAGTTTCCTACGGAAACCAGTCCGCGAAAGAGCCTACACTCTGATAAGCCGGATGCTGCCATGGAGACTGAGTCGATATGCCTAACCAAGAGGGTCCATATATACTACCATGATGATGGAATTAAGTCCCAAAGCGATAATAGGGACGCGAATTCCATAAGGGTAGTATATATGGACTCTCTGAGTGAAACCCTAAACCCTATAAACCCTAAACGTAAGTCTTCCCCTCCAGGTTCTGTCCGATCCGCAAAGACGGCAGCTTTACGACGCCTACGGGGAAGCAGGCGCTTGACTAAGCATGAGGGCTTATAGGGCTGATTGATCCCAAGGGTTTGGGGCTTCAGGGGTTTAGGGCTTAGAGGGTTTAGGGTGTACGGTTTGGGGGTTTAAGGGTTTACGTTTACGGTTTAGGGCCAAGTTTAGGGTTTATGGGTTTGGGGTTTAGGGTTTAGGGGTTTACGGTTTAGGGTTTATGGGTTTAGGGTCTAGGGGTTAAGGGGTGTAGGGCTTAGGGTTCAGGGTTTAGGGTCCTACAGCAAGCCAGCAACAGCAACGGTGGTCTTACAAACCGGATTCCTACAACCTGAACCCAATCAGAATATCATCTCTACAGGATGGGGACGCGGGGGAGAACGCGAGGCTTGTAACGGTAGGAAGTTTGTTTGAAGCTGTATTAATTTGTTTGCGGCCTGCATGTTCTTTCAGGGTCTCGGGGGTCGGGTTTGGGCATTCACGAGAATCTATAGTTTAAGCATCATGGTTCTACAATGTTGCGCCTTGGATTGTTGTGAGTGCCCTGGTTATTGAAGTAAAACTGCTACGCAGGTATAAGCGGGATTATCATGAATACTTCAGTACTCGTAAGTCGTAAATATAGCTGCAACCCCCAACCGTGCAACGCAGCAGAATATCCCCAAGCCTAAATCCTAAGCCCTGAACCCTATAAACTTTAAACCCCATAAACTTTAAGCCCTATTAACTTTAAACCCAACAAGCCTTGAACCCTAAGCCCTATAAATCAAGCTCTAAAACCCTTAGCCCTAAATGACACCGATCCTCAAAAGGAGGCGGCACACTGTAGTTCTCTAAAGTAGGGTCCCTTTTAGGATATGTTTTATATGTATGGGTGCCAACTACAGTATTTTGGAGACCCACAAGAAAACTACCACCCTAAACCCTAAACCCTAAACCCCAAATATTAGCAAGAAGGCCACCCTGAGGTTTGGTAAGAAGGGGTCTAGAGCCGTTATAAGAATCATTTTAGGGTATTAGAGTTATAAGATTTTTAGGAATGTTTGGTAGTTTATAGTTATAGGGTTTTTAGGAATATTTGGTAGTACTGCCTCTTACAGTCCAAAGCCTAAACCCTAAACCCCTACCACGTTGAACTTATAGTATAGCGTACCAGGCCCCCCATTCCTATTATTCAGGCGCCCACAGCATAAAATCGCACCATGTGAGTCTCAGAGAGCCGTGGAGACCAAATCTATGGTTTAGGGTTTAGGGGTTTAGGGTTAAACTCCATTATTCCGAAAACTGTAAACTCCAACAGCCTCGAAATGCACAAACCTGAAACCCTAAATGTCCATCTTATCTTTCGAAGGTTAAATGTGAAAATGAACGCAAAACACAGACTCGAATTCGTCTTCTTCATGAAGCTACCTGAAGTCACAAGGTGAAGCCCTGGATAACGTACGGTATATTGCGAAATAGAACGCCCTATAAAACCCTAAACCCTACATAGACATGGCCCTATAAAACCCTGGAAGTGCCCTATAATGAATGGAAAGCTATCCGGATGAGGGTTCAGCGTTGACGCAATCTATGGGTCGGAATACTTGACATTGAGACTTTGGTGTTCCATAGTATTCCTCTATATGCAGTTTCCAGCATGCTGTTCTAGTTTCTAAGACCCCTATATTTATACTCTCAAATGTAACTCTGTTCTTTTGCATGGGGTCCCAAGTATGAATATGGGGTATATCGGGGATTCCTACACGGACCATAAGAATCTAGTTCCTTACATGGAATCCCGACTGTCGACGAAGCCCTCATTTCTGCCATGTAGGTCCTTAGGACCATTTACCTAAACTCGACCGATAGTAAAACCCTTCAACCAAAGCTGTAAGAAACCCGATACCCGCGTTAAGGCCTCGATGGCGCAGGGGCCGACGCAGGCAGGCACAACAGGTTTGGGGTTGAGGGTCTTTTGGTGTTTCGGGCTGTTTCTTTCTTGGGGGTTTAGGGTTCTGGTAGGTTTGGGGGCCATGGGGTGTAATTGGGGTTCCGGTTTTGGGTTTTATGGTCTAGGCTTCGTGGTGTTTCAGGGTGTTGCTGTTTAGGTTACCTCAGAGGGCCCGGTAGCAATGCAACGACAAACTGCCAGATTAATTGTTTTGTTAGGGGCATTCAGCAACAGACTGTATGCCCATATCTGTCTATCTATCTGTATGTCTTTATATCTTTCTTTCTCTATATATAGAGGAGGGGGAGAGAGAGAGAGAGAGAGAGAGAGGGAGAGAGAGAGAGAGGGAGGGAGACAGGGAAAGAGAGAGAGAGAGAGGGAGGGAGACAGGGAAAGAGAGAGAGAGAGAGAGGGGACGAGAGCGGGAGAAAGAGCGAACACTGAACACGAACAAAAACAGAGGGAGGCATTTTGGCTTCTAGGATGTTTGGTGAAGGGTTCGACATCCTTGCCTCAGACAGTTCAAGAACCAGGCATGTGGTGTTCGGCTTCGCGGCTGTCCGCCTATGGTCCAACCAAGTCGCAGTAACGCCGATGACTCCTCCTGCTTTGGGGTTTAGGAAGTTTAGGGTTTAGGGGTTTAGGGGTTTAGGGTTTAGGGTTTCTGGCAAGGCGAACCACGGCACCGAGGCCAACACTGGCACCAGCTGTGATGCCTGCTTGCGGCAGCCATAATGGACAGAAGCTGGGTGGAGGGGCCGCGGGTTGGTGATTTCCCGAGCACGTTCGAGGCGTGCCAGATCATCGACGGAGTGGAGACAGCCTTCATCTCCGTCGACAAAGACATGCCTCTCCCCCGCTGCCCGTGTTGTTTTTCAGGGCTCGAAAGCAATAGCATCGCCCTCTGCTGTGAGAAGCGCTAGTTCTCGACGGCACAGTTACTCGGCGCTGAGGAGGTGCTAGCCAGGCTGTAAATACTGGGAGCACACCAAGGACAAGCCCTACTATGCTGGCCTAAATAAGCCCTATTCTACTCATTAAGGCCCCTGTGTTACACCCCCGGTCGCCCTCGGCGACATCTTGCTGAACCCCGAAACCCTAAACTCCGAAAACCCTAAACTTTGCCCTAAACCCCTAAACTCCGAAACCCTAAACTCTAAACTATCATAAACTCCAAAACTCCGAAACTCCTAAACTCCGAAACCCTAAACTTCTAAACTATCCTAAACTCCGAAACCCTAATCTATCCTAAACTCCTACACTCCGAAACCCTAAACTCCTAAACCCTAAACCCTAGACTAAGAGACAGGAAGCGACGAGTCGTAAATCCTAAAAACCACGAACCCTAAACCTTAAAAGGTTTCTGGGACTCTAGAATGCGATGCTAAACCCTAAACCCTAAACCCTAAACCCTATAAACTCCTAACCCTTAAACCCTAAACCCTAAACCCTATAAACTCCTAAAGCCTATTCTTCTGGCCCAAAGTCAGGGTTTGGGGTTTGGGGTTCCTTTAAGGGTTTGGGGTGTAGGCGTTTAGGGGTTTAGGGGTTTAGGGTTTACCTGAAATCCAAAAACCCACCGTTTTATGGGTTTACCCTCCAACTAAGGCTATTTTGTAGGGTTGGGGGTCACAGGTAGGGTTTAGGGTTAAGGGTTCGGGATTTAGGGTTTAGGGCCTTGGGGTTTTAGGGTTTAGGGTCTAGGCTTTTGGGTTCAGGGTTTGGAGGTGTTTCGGCTTTTAGGGTTTAGGGGGAGTTTAGGGTTTAGGATTTGGGAGTTTTGGGGTGTAGAGGTGTTTAGGGGTTCGGGTTGAGGGTGTGGGGGTGTTTAGGCTTTTGGGGTGTAGAAGTGTTTAGGGTTTAGGGTTTGGGGGTGTTTAGGCTTTAGGGGTGTGGAAGTGTTTAGAGTTTAGGATTTTTTGGGGGGGGTGTTTAGGGGTGTTGAGGCTTTAGGGGCGTAGAGGTGTTTAAGGTTTAGGTTTAGGGTTGGGGAGTTTTGTGGTGTAGGGATTCAGAGGTTTAGGGGTTAGGGTTCAGTAGGGTTCAGGGTCCAAAATCAAGCATGAGGAGGCAGTCAGATAACCCATGCTGGCGCAACACACAGTCCATGTTCCAGTACAAAAAGCCAGAGTGTGGCGAAGCAAGCTCCACATAAGACGTTCTCAAGGTTTAGGATTGTCGAAGCTACCAGACTCTTTATTCGTGCTGGCGGCGTCATCTGAAGGCGCGGTCTGTGCTCGCGCTCCCAACTAGGGTGGTGACAGACGCCGCGCGGAGGTTCAGCGGAAGCACAGGCATTCTTCGTCCTGTGACCCGGAGTGATTTCAGCTCCCAGCTTGGGTGCAGACCTGCGCGCCGATTCAGCGGCAGTCCTGCTCTGGGGTACCCGGGTTTAGGGTTTTATAGGGTTTACCGTTTTAGGGTTTAGGGTTTATAGGGGTTTAGGGGTTTAGGGTTTAGGGTACCCCTGGCAAAAGTGGGGAGGCTCGCCGAAATTTGCATGGCAGCACGTTGGGAAGATCTTGCAGGAGACGATTAACAAAGGTGCAATATATAGGGCCCCTTAGGAGTATTGATGAGTGCACATTTGGGGGGTGTTTTTTAGGAGATACGTGTAATTACAAATTATAACTAAATTATAACCCCTCAACCCTGACTCCCTACTCAGAACTGGCACTATATGTAGGGTAACTGTAATTATAACCCATATTCTAGGCGACTTAAAACCAAATCCCAGATGGACACTGAAGACGAACTTTTATCGCAAGCCCTCAGGACCTGTGGGAAGCCCTGCTTAGGTCGTCATACAGATATCTGCAGAATCCCAATATGGAGCCATTGAATTCCGTGCAATCAGTGTAGAAGCTCAGAGCTCTTTACAAATCCACATACAGAACCACAGCTCTATAGAAGCCAGATAGAGAGACCTAGAAGAAAGAGGGATTGAGCACCCTTAAACTCTAAGCCTTAAGCCCTAAACCGTACACCCTACCTCTGAGCCCTAAACCCTAGAGCCTAAACCTAAACCCTAAAACCCCAAACCCCAAACCCTAGACCCTAAACCGTATAAAGCCCAAGCCCCAAAGCCCTACACCCGAGAGGCGGCGCCGGACCGAATGCCAACCCCTTCGACCTCTTCAGCCACCTGGCCTGGTTTTTAGATGTAAGAATCAGATCAGGATTCCTGTAAGGGTCCTTGAAGGGTTTAGGGGTTTGGGGGTCTAGGGTTTAGGGTTTGGGGTTTAGGGCCTGTATGGGTTCTTCTTAAGGGATTTGTAGGGTTTCTTTCGGGGTAGTATGGAGCCTTAATGATTAGAGTAGGGTTTCGTTGAAATGTGTTCTTAATAAAGGGCTCAGGGGTATTATGGGGGGCTTAAGATAGCAGCCTTAACAATTAGAAGAGGTTTTTTTTGAAAAGCAGTGTAAACATAAATGTAAGCGACTATAACCGCATACTATGATTGCAGAAAGCACCGGAATCGCAGCCATCATTCTCAATGCGTTTCTCGTGTTGACGCAGACCCTTATGCCTTACGCCAACACGGCACCGTAGAACCTGTGGGAATCACCGTGCAAGGCTTGCTACAGCTATTGAGATTATGCTGCAGATCGTTCTTAATTCTATGGTGGTTTACAAAGCTGGCTCAGGTTTTACGGTTAGGTGACCTTTCTCGGGTATCCTGAAACCAAGGCTCCATGTCGATGGGTTTAGAATTCAGGGTCCCGGATCAGGTTTAAGAATTGCGTTTCTGCTACAGCCCCCTGAACCTGGATGATTCCTAAGGGCTCTCATCCCAGCATGTACTTCTGCAGCTTAACGAGTACCTAGCAAGAGTATTGCAAGCCGGGAGCGGGTTTTTAATTTGGGCCCAAGTCTTTTTTTATTTCTATGCATACATACATACTTCATACATACATACGTACATACATAAGTTTTTGTTTCTATACATACACTCTATATATATATATACATATACATATATACATACAACACACACACACACACAGAGACCTCATCGCCCCTCATCCCACAGCCCACCCCCGCTTGCCCGGACCTTTTTCACAGTCCTCAGGGCTCAGCGGCCTGGCCGGGTCCAGGATGTCAGGATCCAGAGAGCCCACTACCCCTGAGATTAAGGAATATACCCTAGGGTTTAGGGTTTAGGGAGAGCCCAAACCCCTTAACTAAGGACTTAGGGGCTGAGTGGGTAACCTTTAGCCTTTTTGGGCTTGTACAATCCTGCTATAATTCAGAAGGTCAACCCTTTTAGGCTAAGGTACTCAGCCCCGAGGAGGAATATACCTTATACTCTTGGGACAGAGAGCCCAATACCACTTAGATTAAGGAATATACGTTTAACCATTGTATTGTCCCTATAGTTTACGGTACATTCCTTAATCATCTAAGGGGTATTGGGCTCTCTGGGTTCAGGTTCAGGACAATTATTTAAGTGTACTGGTGACAGGGTCCCAGCCATTAATCCAGCGGGCCCTAGACCCCTCAATGAGGGAAAAAGAGTCATAGTTAAGACCGCTATACAGCTCTATACTTTAATAAGGTATATTCCATAGTTACGGGGGTATTGGGCTCTCTGTGGTTTTGGTCTAACAGAACAAGGAATGAGCGTTCGAAGGAGCAGGGTAGCGAGTTTGATGCATGTCGCTCCCCTTGACCCAGGATTTAGGGTTTTAGGGGCCCCAATACCTATAGGCTCCATTATAGTTTCTTTTTGTGGTTTACATTTTAGGATCCTATAAGGTAATCCCAAAAAGGAACTGCAATGGAGCCTGTGGGTACCTACTAAGAACCGACAATTTTGATGGCGCCCTTGACGCCCCTTTGAGAAAGCCAGACCTGATCTAGCACCTCCACCATCGCGACGACGACGACTGCGGCTGCTACTACTTGACACTCTTGGTAGCTGAGTTGGTAACCTTTAACCTTTTTGGGCTTATTTTATCCTACCATAATTGAAAGGTTAACCTTTTGTTGGGCTAGGGTACTCAGCCCCTAAGCACCACTTCTATTACTCCCCCTACCTGTGCTAGTGCTTCTTCTTCTGCTTGCATGTCGCCTGCCTCCTTTAAACCCTCAGCCCTAGACCCTAAAGCCTAGGCCGGCTAAGTTGAGGTAACTCAACCCAAAACACCAAAATCCCCAACCTCCAAAACCCTAAACTTTAAACCCCTAATAACCCCCCCCCTAAACCCTGCCCATAGGCCCCTAAGTAGTTCCTTTTTATGGTTTATATTTAGAATCCCATGAGGTAATCCCAACAAGGAACTACTTAGGGGCCTATGGGTATACCCCCCAAACCCTAAACCGTAACTTTAAAAAACCGTTCCGAGGTCAGATTTTTGGCTTCCAAGCAGGCGGCAAAGGCAGAGGCCGCGGGCGCCCCATGACGCGGGGATCCCAAGTTGAAATACCCAGAGCGCCCTTAGGGTTTAGGGTTTAGGGTTTAGGCTTAGAGCCCAAGACCCCTTAAATAAGGAATATAGCCTCAAGTTATAGGGGCCTAAATATTCCGTGATTGAGGGGTATTGGGCTCTCTGGGTAGCCATAAAGCCAGGAGGGTCCAGATACACTACTATGATGGAATGAAGTCCACGAAACCATGGTAAGGACGGCCGTTTAGGACCTAACTCTGAAAATGGTAGTATATATGGACCCTCTGGCAAACTGTTAGTGATAGTAATACTAGCATACGAACACTAATACTAATGCAAAATACGAGTTTTCGTACTCACGCTTATAAGAATATTCTCTAAGAGTAACAGTAAGAGTAAGACTAATCGTACTGGTAATGGCCATGGTAATGATAAACACAGCGGTAATGATAATGGCAAACGTAATTTTACCATTAATAAGTTATAAAAAAGTAACAAGTACATAGTCACTGTAGTAATTAATCGTAATATTAATCGGCATCGTAATGGTAATGCTAATCGTAATGGTAATGGCAGGGTAATCCTTACAAAGCCCCAAATCGTCTGAGCCCCAAAGCCTCGAATCCCAATCCCTTCGCTCTAAATCCAAACCCTCACAGGGCATAAGAGGGTGGTTGTGTTGCGGAGCCCAAGGGCGGTTCGGGTTTAACAAGGCAGCCTCAAAAGAGGGCGGCGTAGCTCGTCGCCTAGCATCCTTCCGTAGAACCCCCTGGGAGGATCTGAGGGCTCTACTTTCTGCATCCGCCCGGGGATCTGGGTCAGTACTGCATATTTGGGCCAGTATTCAACGTTAGCTTCTGTTGGCCTTGCAGTTCCGGGTGCTTTACGAGATACCCCCAAAGGTCAACATGGACCCAAGAATTGGGTCTTTTGGGTGTAGAATAGTAGTAAGGTAGGTTAGTATTTGGCAGAGTATTTTGATCAAGAGGCTCCAAGTATACTACCATTATGGAATTAGGTTCCAAAAGACGTCTTTGTGATGGTTTCAGGGACCTGACTCCAGAATGGTACTGTTGATAATATAAATCCTGAATTACCTTAGGGACCCTAGACTTTGGGAATGATGGTCTCTTCCTTATTTTGGGTAACGCAGGAGTTGTACCATCAACCGTAGTATGTATGGAGCCTCTGGGTGAGTGATCGAGACTTGGAATCTTGGGGATAAGCCCTGGGTCCTATAAGCCCTACCTAGACCCCAAAGAACCTATGTTTTGAAGGATTTATATACAGAAATCACAACAAGGAGCCCTAAAAAGGTAGGTTCTTTGGGGTTAAGGTAAACTTTAGAGGCTCACGGCCTAAACAGTTAGAGCCCATTTACCCAAGGATCCGTAGAGGAACCTTGTAGTTTAGGGTTTTACGGGCTTAGGGTTTAGGGTTTAGGGAGTATTCTTTCCTTTGTGGTCCCCAATCATAGTCATTACCCTATGCCAAGGCTCCAAAACTCCAGACTCTAGTAGAAGCCACCTGGCTTGCCAACACGTTGCGCTTGCCGAGACAGTCCTGACGCATACACACAGGGTAATATAGCAGGGCAGTGGAAAATTGGATTATGGGGTTTGGGGTATATGATAGCTGCTACGAGAGATCAGGTTGCAGAGTTGATATATTGCGTTACGAAACCCTAAAATGGAAAACCGGTATATACGGTTACTACACGGTTTTTTTGGCGGCGGTACTATGGCCCGGGATATATATAGTGAGCGGGTTATTGCGGTTTGACAGCAGCTTCTGTTCCCCTAAACTCTGAACCCTAAACCCAAACCCTAAACCCTAAACCGTGTAAAGGGAGCCTAAACTGTAAACCCTTAAACCCCTAAACCCCTAAAACCCTAAGCCCAAACCCTAAACCCTAAACCGTTTTAAGGGCTTTCGCGGGGTATCCTGCTGCCAGGCTTGCTCCCTCTGACCGCCTTTGAGAAGGGAGACTTTGCTCCACTATACTTGGAGGGAACATGGACTTGGTAAGTAGGTTATAACTAGATATGAAAAAATGCATATATATATATACATATATATATGTATATATATATACATATGTATATATGCATATATATATATACGTATATGCATACATATATGTATATACATACATATACACATTACATATATATATATATATAGATATAGATTTATGATACAAACTCTCACCGTTCTTATT